>VWZV01016568.1:92912-229048 GCA_013397155.1 Irena cyanogastra
TTTTTTTTTTTTTTTTTTGGTGGGAGGGGAGGTTAAAGGGATGGTTTCTGTGAGAAACTTCTCCCATGTCTGGTGAAATGAATTCCAGCTGGCTCCAGGAAGATCTCTCACTGTCCAAGAGTCAACATCAACAGCAGTGATACAGCCTCTGGGATAACATATTTAAGAAGCAGAGGAAAAAAAACTGAAAAAGCAAATTCATCTGGAGAGAGGAGTGAGAATGTGTGAAAGTGAGGTAGTTTGTTCTCAGCTGGACACCAGTGCCTATCAAAGACACTCTGTCACTGTCCTCCTCAGCTGGACCGGTCAGAGAAAATATAACAACAGGCTTGTGGGTTGAGCTAAGGACAAGGAAAGACCTCTCACCAATTACTGTCATGGGCAAAACCCCCTTAAACTGAGGAAATTCATTGAATTCATTAACAGCCAGGTAGGAAATATATCGGTATATACAATATAATTATTATCATTTGATCTAAACATCTTTCACTTGGGATACTCAGTCGTGCTTCTTTTTCTCTTCAAATGATTAAAGACATGTGGATCCTCCCTATTTTAGGATGGCTGCAGAGGTTGCCATCTTTTGCCAAATAATTCTGGTGGGTCTTCTGTTGCATATACACTGAAGGAAGGTAAAAAAATGTAAGTCTTCAACCACAGGCTAAAAAAAAGTATAATCCTTCAGGTTATTGTATCATAAAAAAAATTTTTTTGAGTCCCCTCGGAAGCTTCTGCGCATCACTCAGTACCCTGAGCACCTTACACAGACATCTGGATCCTGCTGCTGCACAACCTGCTTGTAGGCTTAATGGCACATGCAACCATGCAAACGATCTGCATGGCAGTGGGTGTGGTTAGTGGAGTCCTTTGTGGTCCCAGTACCAGAATGGGCCATCCTGCCCCTGGTGGCACAACACTGTTAAGCGCTACGGACAAGAATCACTGAAATATCAGCAAAGCACAAGTGACAGCACTTGTGACTTGAAGGAAGAGCAGTGAGCTGATCTGATTTTCCTTGGGGACTGATATCTACTCCCAGAGGAATTCTTGAAGCCTTCAGGTCCTTCCTAGCAGTGCATGTGAAGAAACGCTTATCTTCTGCAACAATTTGCTGGGAGCCGAGAGGGAGGATGTGACTTGTCTTCAGTTGTCCCTCTGCAATGTTGCACAGGGTTTTTCCCCCTTTTCTGGACAGGGACTGGCAGGCTGTTGGACAGCAAAAGGCTGAGCCTGGGTAGTAAGAGCTGTAGCTTCTTAGCATGAAGATTCAGGAATATGATGATGTACAGAAAACAGCACAGGCAGTGAAAGACAACACCAGCACCTAGTGACATTGATATCAGCTATATAGAATTGCTGATCCAGGTGTATACTCCAGGTGTACTCTTGGATCAGTATAGTGCTCATTATTCAATCTAATATATGAGAAAGCAAAGGTGCTCAAGTCTCATCCATTTTTAAGATCTTGACAAAAGTATCCTTTTAAAGTTTTAAGGGGAAAAATGATTCTTTCATACAAAGTAAGTTGTTGGCATGTAAGCATTATACACAGTCTGTAAGCTCCCATCTCTATTTGAAACACTTTGAAGGAAATCTATGTCCCAGACTTCACCAGGTGTGTATATAGCAGTGTACACCTGGCATTATCGTAAATATATTGGATAAATCTTAGGCAAAAATCTATCCACTGGTTACCAAAGAAACACAGAGAAGCCAGTTAGTATTTTTTCATGTCTACAGTATGTTTATAAGTTCACTAGGAGAGTTTTCAAGCACTTGTGGTAAACTGAATTCTTTGATTCCCCTATGCTATTTAATTTATATTGTTATTACACAGGAGGCATTCAGCTCCTGCCTGTGTGGGGAAAAAGCCTGCCACCCTTTGTCTTGCTGAAAAAACCCTTCTCTACAATTAAATGTATTGGCTTTATCTAGAATTGAAGTTCTGAGGTAGTAAATAAGCATTGTATTACTTACAGAAAGCATTATAGTTAGGTAGTTGGCTTTTAAGACTGGTGTAGCATCTACATTGGAGTAGTTATGTATTGTCATCCAGGTAATTAATAATGCATCAGCTTAGCTGCAAAGTTCTGTACATAAATGACTGCAATTGAAGTATAAATAACTGCATCATATAACTACACGTAAAATGGATTTGTAGGACTACGAAATAAAATTGGTTTAAAAAGCAGTACAATAAGTGGGACTAAACTCCCTCCTATAAGAAATACCAGTAAATACTTAGATACATTATGATTACACAAACTACAATAACTGTGTAATTACATAATAGTTAGACTTACAGTTTTATAAAGTGTGATTGCTTCTGGTCTTAGCAATGTTCTAGCATTTAACTTGAAATAACTTCCAAAAACCAAATTAATTTTAATATTTATGGACTTAAAACCTATTGAAGTAGATAGAATTCTGTTATTTCAATAAGTTTTAGAATGGGATAGATAGATAAAACTATAATGTGAGGAATAATAATAAAGTCCTCTGAAGAAAATGTGAGCTGCTTCTTACATTCATACCTAATACTCCACTGTTAAAGTGATTTCAAGAAACAGAAGTTAAGGAGAGAAAGAGAGAGAAAGAGAGAAAGAGAGAGAAAGAGAGAAAAAGAGAGAGAAAGATCTGGGGTGATTATCCCTTTCTGAGACTAGTGAGAATTAGGACCTAGTCCAGGCACAGATTTAGCTATCTTGTCCTCCATCTTGCTTTCTCCTTTAGACTAAGCCTATGGTTCTTCCACACCAAGATGGTTCTTGCTTATTTTTTTTTCTTTTTTCTTGTTTTTATTTTTTGTTTGGGTTGGGTTTTTTGTTTTGCTGGGTTGTTTTTTTCACTGACTGTCTGGGGTTATTTTTTTTTGTTTTAATGCCAGATACCTTCATGATACCTGAGCTGAATTCATTGCAGTTAAGTATTCTCACTCTGTCATATTTCATTCCTGTTTGTTTTACTAGGTGTCTATGACAAATAACCACTCAGCCGAACAACATAAAAGAATAACACTGGGCTTACGGAAGAAGGAAATTATTCACTACAGCTACCTACTTCATGTGGTATAAAGAAATACTACTAGGATGATCTGAGAAATGTCATATCTATTGTGTATCACTAAAAGCAGTAAAGAAAGCCCTAATCTGCCTGTCCTTGATCCAAATGCAATTGGTGATTATACAGACAGTTCTCTGGCATCCCCCTGTTCAGCACTCTGCTGACAAAACACTTGAAATTTCCTCTGCTTCCTAGGGTTTTTGGATTCACTTGGTGCACAAGTTACTTACCTTAGGGACTGAACAAAGAGTGATGAACACCAGAGAAAGGAGGCATTGAAAAATCTTTTCCGTAGGAGCAACAGTCTTCAGTGCATTAGGTAAGGTATCTTCATTTTCATCATCACCTTCTTCACTCCTAATATTTGCTGGTGAATCCAATTTGAAAAAACAGTTGGAGAATTTTATCTCATGAATTCAGAAATTAAATATTCCAGTATTTCCAAGACAAAATATTCCACTTTTGGCTTTCCTGCTATTCATCTAACCTTTTCATCTCCTGGGGAACTTTGATGACAGAGGTTAGACAGAAGTTCTAACTTTGCTGATGTTTTTAATTATAGAGAAGCCAAGAGATCAGTGGGATTTTACTACTTTTAACAAATATCTGGTACTGTACAACCTGTTTGACACAATAAACAAAAGAGAAAGTCCTGTTGTTATGGCATACACCCTCCTGAGAGAAGATAGATCTTATCTGTCTGCTGGCCATTGACACATGACCTTATGTGTCTTTCATATCTGAGCATTCTCACAGCTCTGAGCTGCCTTTCCTGGTAAAGCCTCCTTTCAGCAGCAGAGACAGAACAGAATGCAAGTCCGTCTCTTACCAAACCAAGCTCAATCTGCTTTACTTAAAAATTCAGTTGACTGGGTTTGGAATTGCAGAAGGAACAAGGGAAGAATCACAGACATTTTTCCCACTCTTCCTCACTCACGAAGGAGCACTGACCCCTGGAAGAGGCACAGGAACTTAGAAGAACTCATCACAAAAACAACCAATCAATCTCTTTAAGACAAATCCTCCCTACTTTATCCATGTAAGCTTTCCATATTAATTAAACAGTGCCAGCTTGTAATGACTTAAGAAAATTTTTTTCTCACCTATTAGTAACCTTGCCATGTTTATGAATATTTTGGATTAGAAATGGCAAGGAGATCAGGTGTTTATAAAGTATGTTCAAGGCTGTCACAAGACTATAGTGCTAATCACAAGATATCAGCAGGATGAAAAGATGGTGTCAGTTATAATGAAATGAATTATCTTCAAAACTACTAGGGAATCTAATAAGAATATAATAATTTTTACTATCTTGGAAGAAACTACAGAAGCATTTCAAATTTCTGAATTTAAACCCCCTGCCAAAGATCAATGAAAACATATGCTAACATTTAGCAATTAATTATTGATAATTCAATTTAACTCACTCTCTGTTCTGTTTACTGAAATTAAAGTCATTTAGTAATCAATAATCACCATTATATAACAAGGATAAAACTTAGCTAACAACAGTGCAGATCAATAAATTAGCTCATCTAATAGAACCTAATATTTTATTTCAGCACTCTGTCTAAGAAATAGTGGGCATTAATTTCACTGAAGCAGCCATGAGGAATACAGATCTTTTGCACAATTTCCATCATAAAAATTTTAAAAAAAAGAAAATCCCAGTGATGGTGGACTTCTTCATTGCAAGTTTTCAACTGTGTGATAAAACATAAATGGTCCTGATACCTTGAATACAGATGGACTCAATAAATAAAATAATCTTGTCTTGTTAGCAGTACAAAGTCCTTAAATACTGCTTCTTGCAAAAGCCTTCTCTCAATCTCAGCCCAGATTCATGCTGTGACCATTTATTTATTTGTCTTGGATTTTCTTGCTGTTTCTACTCCACGTGCCTTTTCTGTCATTTCTTTCTCCTAGGCACACGAATCTATTAAGCAGCACTGTCTCCTCATAGTCAACACTTCTAACAATTCATTTTCTGACTCCAGAGTATCTATGTAATCTAGATGTTATGGTCATGTATCTCACTAGTCCTAAAATGTCCAGTTCCATTCTTCCATATAGTCCCAAAGACCCTTAATTACATAAGATATTCTCTTTTCTAATTAGAGTACATACTCCACAGCTTCAGTGATGTTTTCAAGCATTCCTGGCATGGTAGGGTAACATTTCACTATGCAATAAGTTCTCATTACTGCTCTCTAACCAATCATACATATAATAATAGTATATAAAAATGTGCAAATGTAGTTTGTACATTTCAATTTCTAATGTAATTTTTGTAATCCTTAATTTTTTCTTCAAGATTTTAGGACTGCAGACAGATGAATATGTTTCTAACTAGGACCAAGATTAACCTAGCTGGACAGGATGTAAGGAACTACTGGATATGACACAAGAAGGTTCTGGATATGACAGACAACAGTAAAAGAAGGTGATAAAGATTAAGCATAACTCCTTGACAGATGGCCAGATTTAACAGGTGGTTAAGAGGAATGTATAAGAGGAATGACCGAACTTCACAAATAATGGATGAGGCTAATGCAGAACTTTTGGATAATCAAATTTGCAATGCCAGGAACATATCTCAGTAATTCCAGATTTGAACATGAATGTAGCATGACTAGGACTAAAAAATACTTATATTCTCACTGATTTTTTTTGGAAGGGAACCGACACAGAGAAAGACATGGATGAAGGCAAAAGATAGGACCAAGAAATGGGAAAAGGGATAGCAAGGCAGGCAAGTCTTAAAACTGGTTCTTTCTGTATGTATCTGCCAGCAGCCCTGTGTTTGATCACCACCATTTAAAGCAAGACAATAAACTCACTTTTCGTTCTCTTGTAGCAATCATGTCCAAACTATTTCTTCTTTCAGGAGCATAGGGAAGGAAATGGGAGCACCTTTTCCTGAAATCAGGAGAGCCCTCAGTAGAGGTGGATTGAGCACGCTGGTATCACCATGCCAGTATCACCATGACGGTGCCCCTTCCAAGCCTGGTCCTATCAGTGTCTCTAAAAACATCCTAACAAATATTTTCCACTTCTTATGCAGACAGGGAAAAGCTTCTAATGAAGAGAGCAGGCCAGTGATTGAACTGCTGTAAGGCATAGTACTCTATGGTCGGCTGTTCCTGGCTGGATGCAGGTGCCTGCCATAGCAACTCTATCATTTCCCTCCTCAGCTGGGCTGGAAGGGAAAATGGATGGCTCATGGGTTGAAATAAGGACAGAGAGAAATCACACAGCAATTACTGTCATGAAAAGAAAAACAGATTCAGGTTTGGGAAATAAACTTAATTTATTGCAAATCAAATCAGAGTAGTGTAATGAGAAATTAAAACTAATTCTTAAAACACTCTTCCAACACCCCTCCAATCTTCCAGGGCTCAACCTCATATTTCTCTACCTCCTCCCGTGCAGCAACACAGGGAAGCAGGGAATGTTGTCTGCAGACAGTTCATCACATGGTGTCTCTGATACTCCTGCCTTCTTGAGGAAGGACTCCTCACACTATTCCCCTGCTCCAGTGTGGGGGTCCCTCCCACAGGAGAGACAGTCCCCCACACAGTCCTTCAATGAGAAGCCCTTCCCATGAGGTGCAGTTCTTCACAAACTGCTCCAATTTGTGTCACAGCCACAGGGTACAGTCCTTCAGGAACATAGAATCACAGAATATCCTGAATTGGAAGAAATCCATCAGGATCATTGCATCCAACTCCTGCTTCTGCACAGAACACCCCAAGAGTCACACCACGTGCCTGAGTGATGTCCAAACACATCTTGAACTCTGTGAGGCTGGTGCTGTGACCACTTCCTGGGGAGCCTGTTCCAGTGTCCAACCATCCTCAGGGTGAAGAATCTTTTTTTAACATCAGACCTAAAACACCCCTAAATATAATATCTAACCTAAACCCCTACAGCATGGATCCCTTTTGTGGGGTCACAAGTCCTGACAGTAAAATTGCTCCAGCATACACTCCTGTGTCCACAGGTCCTGCCAGGAGCTTACTCCAGCACGAGCATCCCATAGAGTTACGGCCTCCTTCAGGAAGCTATCAGCTCCAGCACAAGGTCCTGCAGGGGCCGCACATTGGTCTCTGCATCCTCATGGACCCCAATGGGCTGCAGGGGCACAGCTGCCTCACCGTGGGCTGCACCAGGGGCTGCAGGGGGATCTCAGCTCTGGTGCCTGGAGCACCTGCTGGCCCTCCTTCTGTGTTGACCTTGGGTCTGCAGGGCTGTTCCTGTCACATATCCTCATCCCTTTTCCTGTCTGCTGTAGCTCAGCTTTTTTTTTTTTCCCTCTTCTTAAACATGTTATCTCAGAGGCACTACCACCATGTCTGTGGGCTTGGGTTTGGCCAATAGTTGGTCTGTCTTGCATCCAGCGGGCATTGGCCCTGTTGGACAGGGAGGAAGCTTCTGGCAGCTTCTCACAGAAGCCATCCCTGTAAGTGACTCTAATTTAACATTAATCCTCCTTCAAAGAAAACTTAACAATTCCCATTCATCACATCTGTGGTTATAACAATATATTATCATAAATAAATCTTGGCCACTAAAGACTCTCGATTGGTTTTTAAATTATTTTTTTCCATAGCACATTTTGTAGGTTTTAAGGAATGTATTTCAATTTTTGCAAAATCGTCATCTAAGAGAAGGAAAGTGGACGAACATTGGTGATGAATCACCAATCCTAGTTATTTAGACTATGGGTCAACAAAAATCTTATTTCAGTAAATGCCAAAGAAAGTACCATAGAAGCCTGACTCATGCTTGTAAAGGAAATTTGAAAACAAGGTGCTGGAGCAGAAAACACCACAACAGAATGTCCAAAATGCTAACATTCAAAACAATTTGCATTTTTTTTCAGATAAAAAACATACACTAGTACTATGACAACAATCTAAATAATACATTGCCACAACCATTTCATTTACTTTATCTCAAAATTTGCAACAAATACAGCTATGAACTCATTCCAGAAATGTTTTATTCAGAGCTACATACAACCAGCAGGAATCACAGAGTTTTGACTATTCATGAACTGTAGGATGGGCATTCACCATGCATCTGAGTCTTTACTTGTTTCACTGAACCTTTGTGTATTGAAATATTCCTGTCAAATCTGTAAGTAGTAACCATAATAAGGTCTTCAACCAAGATGAGTCTTGTTTATTGTTTAGTAAAGCAGAGTAAATTGAGAGCCATATATTTCTCCATGGGAGAGCTTGAGTGCTGTTGAAAAGAGGACTGGAAAATAAGCATGACAACATTAAGAACTATGTTCACAAAAGGATTTGCATCACACGAGTTTAGTATTTAGTTGTCCTGTATTCATACTCTGGCTAATAAGCATCAAAGGCTAGATTACTCCCACAAATGAGAAAAAATAGTAGCTTTCCAGAGATTCCATTTAACTGTACTTTTAGAAAACAGTGGGGAAGGAAAAGAAAGTTACTTTGGTCTATTTTCTGACTGGAATGCTTCTGATAAATGCCTCACCATGAACCAGTCTACCTACAAGGTGTTCAAACTCTTTTGATGTGCGCTTAGAACACCTTCCTTGCTGGAGCATAGTCCCCTCCTCTTTTCACTTGCATGGCCTGTGTACAAAAACACATTGTGATTCATGGCCCACATGGAGTCTCTGTCCTGTTTTCCCACAATCCATTTCTAATTTCCCAGTAGAACTGAATGCAAAACCTTATCTCTCAATAATGTGACTTATGCCTTGACCCCATAAAAATCTGTGGACTGCTGCCCTGCAACACAGATAGCTAAAATTGGTATTCTTTCCCTGAATCAATGGACTTTATTCCACCTATGGATTTTGTCTATCCATGAGATGCTAAACATTATAAATGTCTAGATCCATCTTTCCAGCCTCAAAGAACTTACTCAAAACCTCCAGGCCAAATTTTAAAAGGCTTCTGCTTACGACTTAAAGGTAAATATATGAAAGAAAAGACATCTTTAAAATGAAAGGTTTAAAATACTGATTGTTTTAAAGCTGTGCAACATCGATCAATATTCTCCAGAAGAAAACTGAAGCTTACACACTCAAGGTGAAACTTAGCTAAAGTGAACTACTATGATCTTTAAAACAAAGAAAAGAGAAACATGCTGCTTAATTTTTAATAGCAAGGTGTTCAGCTAGGCAATTAAACTAAAAAAAGATATTGTCAAGGTAACTTAAGAAAGGAAATTTATTATTCAAAGAAAATTCAGAACACTTTTCCACCTAATAATGATATTCCAAAATATTTTGTGTGACAAATATTCATTTAAATCAAAATAATTTGCAGACAATCAATATCAACAAAGAAATTAATACACAGAAAATAATAATGATAACACAGACAGGTCAAGGAAAATATTAACAAGGTGGATAACCTGAGTAGCAATGTATTTTGCATTATATAATGGAATCGTAATATGCATTTTTTTATATTTGTGCTTAAAGCTGCGGGAGGGGGATGGGAGAAAAAAGAGCAATGAGAATCATAAATATGGAAAATAAAATAATTGGACTTTTTTAGCTGACAATAAAGAGCATTGAATCAGGTATGGCACAGCCTACACCTATCAAAAAAAGCTACTGCAGAGAGGCAGGAATGATTTTTTCTCCATCTCCAGAAAGGATTGAAGAAAACTTAATGAAGATTGGATAGATATATGGAGAAACTTCATAAAAGTGAGGACAGCAAAGTACAGCATCAGACTGCCACTAGCAGCTATGCAGTCCACATCACTGGAGCTCTCTAAGATCACTTTGGAAGTACATCTGCAAGGAATGACAGACACTGCAGATCTCGCTTTGGGACACAGTGATAGAGTAGATGACCTCAACCTACTCATGATCTGAGTGGGTTTGTGAGATAGTACAATAAATAATTACCACTTATAAAGTTGAGGAATGTCCAGGGGATGCTGCATTGAAAAGGGACACTTATGAGGTTTAACAGCCAGTTGTATTATATGTTAACAACCACCAGGAATACAATTGAGAAACACAAATGGGAAAAGGTCTAATATTCCCAATTCCCACTGTAGTTGGTAACAACAGTCCTGTTGATCTCAAGGTAAAAAAAATTAAGAACAAGAAAAGAGTAATACACCATGGACCCAAAGCTGTAAATTATGAATTTAAAACATTTCCAGTGCCTCCTGAAACACATTCTGAAAATACACCAAATCTTATTATTTTCATAGTGACAACCTACAAGAATGAATTCTCTGAGTGTGGCGCTACAGCTTTAGTGAATATAATGTACAAAACTCCACTTGAGGGAAAATCCTTATCTTACTTACATATTTCAGAAATGCCACTGAAAATCTAAGATAGACCGGTAGCTAGAACACCTAGTTCAAGGAGTAATATTTTCCTGTCATCTTGTCTCAATGTACCCAGTTCCCACTTTATCTGTATTATTTGACCTCCATTTACAATCTTCAATCTCTCTTTGAACCATAATCCTCTCTAGCCCACTGGGCCCTAGCCCTTATGTGTAAATGCTACTGTCAAAGTGGTCACGTGTAGAGAAATACAGGGATTTATGGAAGAATCTCACTTTGGAAACAAAGACTGAGAAATATGCACTGAAACAATTATATACAGGCAAAACAAAGCAGGGAGAGAAATCAATAAATGATGGTGAGCTGGATTTTTGTATTATGGTACACTTCACTTTGCTGGAGAAATTCAAGTCTCTAGAGCCATTTGCAGTCCTAGACTGAGACTAATACCAGCAGAGATTCTGCCCTTCACAAAAGCAATGTGGGAATAAAGCACTCTGGGGCAACCTGTATGCTGCAGTCTGGGAAAGGCATAACCAAACCATGGACCACAGCAAGCCCACACTAGACTAGAGAACACTTTTCTCTCTACTTGGTTGTGCAGTCTGATTGACAAGCCAACCAAATTGGGTATTGTGGATGCTAAAAAATGGGGAAAGAGGCTCCAATGCAGACTGAAAGAATTTATTAAGATCAGCTACAACTGTGCAAATGTAGCTATTTTGATCTAAGCCCCAGCTTTTTATAAGAAAGTGTAAATACAGAGAAATTGGCCAGCCCTTGCCATCAGTTAAAAAGTAATCTATCACCTGCTTTAATCACCTAAATTTTCCACAGACCATATAATTTACTGTTACATTGTTCCAAGTCTATTTATGTTAGTTTATCTAAAGCATGTTTACTGGACAGGTATGTAGTTTCCTTTGAAGACAAAAGAAACAAAGAAATCCATCACCTGCAGTTTTTTGTCCTCTCCAGCCCTGCAAATGCTTGATTATACCATAGTTAAAAATCTGTGTTGTATTTCTCATTTGAATTGTTCTAGCTTTAACTTCCAATGGTTTTCATTTTTGCAATATCTTTTTTCCAAAACATTGAAGAGCCAATTAGTATCTGCTATTTTCTTCCACTGAAGATCTTTACACACCTTAATTAAGTCACTGCTCAATCTACTTTTGATAAGTTATGCATATTGATTTCTCACTGGAAAGCATTTTCTTTTCTCATCAAAAGATTTTGCAGCTCTCTCTTCAATCAGATTTTCCTTGTGAAAAAAAATGGCAAGTGCAGTGAAAACCAGCAAGAAGAAATTCCAGCTCTCAAACCTTACAACAAAGTCTCCTCAGGATCCTTCATTCACCATCTTGGAATCTTTAGTCAACTATTTGCCATTTTCCATTTATTTCCAGCTAGGTTGAATCAAACAGCGCTGTGAAACATCATTTCAAATGCTAATGATTAATATTAATCCATGGCCAGAGTGTTATGTGGCAATATATCACTTTATGCTCTAAGATCACAAGTACCTGATCTGCTATTAGAGGGCTAATGTTTAATATCTTCACTGACAAATCTGCATGAGTTGGGCCACTGGGTTGTATTGTGGTGTAAGATGAGACAAATTCTTTTTCTCCAGCTCTTCCATCTGAGTTCATAAAGGAAATTTGCTCCAAAACCTGCATGACAATGTCATGGGATGATCAATTTTAATTCTTGGAAGATTAAAAGGGATATTTATGTTATTTCACTGTGGGTACTTAATTTAACCTGTTTAAATTTCTAATGAATGCAATTCAGTGTAGAAACTTTGGTCTCAGAGATTAGGGCTTTCTGGGAGAGGAAGCTATAAAGTAGGAAATCCTAAGTGTTACTTAATATGCCTACTCTTTTTCTGCTCAGACTATCATTCATGGAAAGCAGCAAATAGGAGAAGGGTGCCAAAAAGGAATGACCTATGCTTAGGTAGCTTCTCAAAAAAAAAGTTATCACATCATACAAATTTTCTATAACTAGAAATTATAGTATGTTATCTTTTTTACTTTTGTACCCATCAAGATAATTTTTCAAGGAACTTAAAAAGGAATTTAAACTTTTTTAAATTTTACCTGCAACTCTGAACTCCGGTTTACTCTTTGTGATTCAATCTGCTGAAAAAAATGGCAGACAGAATGGAGCTATTCAGCATCAGCTGAAAAAAGCTACATTATGAGAGTAAATTATGCTGCTGGGAAGCAAAAAAGACTTGCTTCTCAACTCTACAAGATTAGAGGCCTCTGGGTACTAAAATTACATCAGTAGAGCAATCTTGCAGAGGTAAATTGAAGGTTTGCATTCAAAACCCATCTTAACATAATGAGCAAGCAGTAAAACACTCTCCTCTCAGGGACATGGTCCATGGACAAGGAGCCAAGGACATCCCAGACCTCTCCTTGCCCCTGTTCAGTGCGCCAAGCAGGGTCCTGTTGGTGCCGCAGTGCTGGAATTAGTCAGCTGCTGCTGGCCCCAGAAAGGCAGAGATGAAAGTAAACAGACTGATGGAAGCTAGAAGGCCACAAGCACCGTCGTCTAGAAACCAGAATTGCACCAGACCAGTGATCATATATGTGGGCATTGCATTTATTCTTTGAGAACCTTTCTTCCAGAGAATATGTAGTACTGATCTCTCCATAAATGCTGAGAATCAGCACGAAGTAAACATCATTTCAGTTAGTAGAAACAAATAATAAAATGTTTGAGGAGTCTTATTTCAATGGTGCCAGAAGAGGCACAATTTTGACTGTGGCACAAATGACACAGGTTAAGACTGAACATCTGTATGTCTCATATCTGATATTACAGTAACTCAAAGAATCCTTCAAGCATAATCAGAACAAATCTATTGTCATTCAGATGACTACTAAAAAGATATTCTGGGAGCATTAAAGAGAAATTGCAAATTTAACTATAAAATAATACTGACTGACTTAGTAAGTAAAATATTTGTACCCAAATTTTTCAAAGCACTGAAATTAAACAGCAATTTTTTAATATGTTCTCATGCCTACATTTCATAAAAAAAGAAACTATGGAAGTAATAACAAAATAATAATCTTAACTGAAACACACAGTGCAGCCTTCAGCACTGAGCTGTTAGCTCACCTTAAGCACATGCTTAAAATAAAACCTTTAAATACTGCCCTAAATCAATGTGCTCTTTTAAATGGAGTCTTCCAAAACCAGTAAAAGATGTATTGTGGTCAATACACATGGGATACTTTATTATTCATTTTCATGTATGTTTGTATGTATTCCTCAGCGAGTTATTTGTTCATTTTGTTATTGTTTTTTAGGTATAGTGTAGGACTGGAAAGAATACTCCTAGGACATCTGCGCAGACCTATGCTCATACAAACAGATATACCATATATTGATCCATGCTATAAAAAACCAACTTTCTTTCTGGAAGACTATTCCAGAATATTTACCTTCCTTCAGACCAAATTTCTAGTACACATACACAAAGAATGTTCAAATTATATTATATTGATTGCCTTTCTTTTCAGGGATTCCATTTAGTCCCCTGTATCCCATGAAATTTCTCATCAGGTTGGTAAATGAATAATGTGGGTGCTCTTCATGCATCATTAGGAACTCTTTTCAGTAGCTCAAGG
The DNA here is from genome assembly GCA_013397155.1 of Irena cyanogastra. Lineage (NCBI taxonomy): Eukaryota > Metazoa > Chordata > Aves > Passeriformes > Irenidae > Irena > Irena cyanogastra. The sequence continues at coordinate 106,937 of VWZV01016568.1, forward strand.
CAATAATTAGAAAGAAACACAGGAAGAAATTAATTTATTCCCAAGCATGATGAATCAGATATGGGGATATACTTTCTTCTTTCCATATATATTTTCTTTTAAGATACATGAATTGTGTAAAAAAATATGTAAGAATCAGTCTTTTCACTTTTAATCAGGATCATGCAAAGTGTAATTCTCAGCCCAGAGGTTCAGTTATTCATGATCAAGCTCTGGTTTTGTGCAGCTGTGTGATCTTGACTCAGTTTTACCGAGGAAATTGTGACAAGGTGTGGCAAGAGCACATGAGCTAAATCCATGCACTATAAGAAAAGCAAAAAACCAGATAGAAATGTAATAGTTAAGATTTTAACAATTAGCAGCTTGATTTCCCTATAAGAAAAAGGGGTTGAGAGGTGAGTAGGAAGATGGCTACAGATTCTCTAGCATAGCAGCTTCAAAACATGAGGGATCAGACCCTTCCATGGGCTAACAAAGACAAATTCTTCCCCCCTGATTAGTAGCTGAGTGCACCGGTGTCTCTCCAGGTGTGTGAGCGTAAACTGGTCCTTCTGGCCCACTGGACCTGGCTGCCTCTTTGAATTAACCATTGAGTTAAAAACCAACATGCTTTCTGAATCCATCCTCCCACAGATTCTCTGTGCATTCAACAAATGTCACCTGATTTACATGACCCAGAAAGGAAGAATTACCAAGAGGCTTCACTGCTGCAAGTGGTCCAAGCTTTGCTGGGTCGGCACCACAGGCTAGCCACAGCTTGTCTTTATCTCACCTACCTTCTACTGAGTAGAAAACATCTCTCCACTTCTTGAGGTTTGAATACTGCATTCTCTGTGTCGATAGTAGTGATGATATAATGTAATAACAGACAGGGAAAACTGAAAGTTATTTCTTTTCCTTTTGAAGGAAATAGGCAAATATTTAGGTAAGAAGTGAGACTTCAGGCAGGAACCCAACTTTCTGCTTTATTTTACCACTTTTTGCCTGTAGACCATTTCTCACTTTACAGCTTCCATAAACCCACTCAACATTAGTACTTCACAAGCAGAGAACAAGATGTGATACCTGAAGTTCTGAGTTTGCCCATTTTTTTTCCTAATGCCTTGAACAATTTCTAACTGTGGTATGTCAGCATTCTCTTAAGAGAGATAGAACAGGGAAAGCCTGGGTTTTAATTCAAAACATGATCCTATTGAACACATCACAGCAGATGACCACAGACATTATTGGCAAAAAACTTATTCGTTAGAGCTTAATCTCTGATGAACAGCTTTCCCTGGCTCAATTTTGCATTTGTGTGAGGTCATTCTGCTGGGATGAAAAGTGCATTTAAAGCTCTTTCTCATTCTTTTCTGAGCAAAGACTGACCTAGATACCAAGCTTATTACAGCCTAATAGAAATAGCTGGACAATCACCAAACTCATTTAACTGTGCACATTTTCTGTTTGTTTTCAGCTTTTTGAGGCCTGTTGACAAGGCTGAAGGTGGGATGCTGCATGCAAAACCTAGGTATTTACAAAGGGGTGATAATATATATTTATTGACTCTGTACTTTTTGCCCTTAGAGAAATATGCTGTACAATCCCTATGCTGCATTTTACTCAAGGATAATAAAGACTTACCAAGAATCAAATTTTGCAGGATATTTTTGATGTAGGGATATATTATATGCTCAATTTTATGGATGTGGAAATAGTCATAGGAAAGTAATATGATTTCTCAAGTGCCACAGTGCCAAGCAGGATTTCTCTCATCTAATGTTATCTGCCTGTGGGTCAAGTCTAGCCAGATTGTCTCTGTGACCTTTAATGCTTTAGCAGAAAGGAGATACATTTGTCCAGAGATTGATGCATCTCACCTCTCTTCCACCTTACTTTATTCCGTCTTTCTACCTTAAACATTTATCTCAGGCTGACACAGATCACCTTATGGATGAAGCCACTCCTTTCTATTTGCTACACAGGGAACTTTGATGACTCGCTCAGACTTGACAGCTTTTAGGTAGATAAGGTTAGACAGCTATATTATTTGTATTAGGTGATACAGAGACCACCTTTAGTGATAAATAGAAGCTGGACTCATCAATCTCTTTCCCTGTCTTGATTTGCAAGATCTGGAATGAATATATTACAGGTCTGAGGCGCTTGCTACCTTTTACAATGTGTTATCATCCATGTTTATGCAGAGACTGTAACTAACAGCAACAGCAAAACCCAACCAAATCTCCATTCCTGCAAATTATTATAGGTCTTTTTCAGCAAGATTGAAAGTTATGCTGATTTACACTTCTTGAGCATCTTGTTCTTTCAGAATAACTATCAACTAACAAAGGAGTCAATACAAACAATTTTCTTGAGTAAAGCTTCTTCAGTACTGTGGCCCTTTAAATGTTAAGCTCCCTGAGCCTGAAGCAGTTATGCATGTGTAAACAAGACTGAAAATACACCACAAAAATTTCAGGCTCTCTCTATCTATTTTTAGTTTGAGGTTGGGTCTGGGTTTGTTGGGGTTTTTTGGGTTTTTTTTTGATCAAGTAGTAATATTAGTAGGTGTCTGCAGTGAATTGATTGCCATCTCTGAGCTCCAGGAAAGAAAGGAGCAGAAATGATAATAAAAGTTTTGGGAAAAAACAACATTGGACTTTAAATGGTCCTTTTTAAAGTCCAACATTGGACTTTAAATCATTTTTTCACTTAGACAGAACCTGACACAGTGTAATTAAAGACAGAGCTACATCCATGTTTAATCTTTGGTGCCTGATTCCTCTTCAGGAGACAGATCACTAAGGAAATTATTTGGAATGATCTGCAGAAAATGCAGACATTAATCAGAGACTGAATTCTCAAAAAGGGATGAAGTCTTACAGAGGTCAAAAGCTCCAAACATAATCACACAATTGCTGAAATTGAAGAGGAAGTTATTTCTGTGGCTTAGGAGTGGTCCCTTCTACTGTGAGTAACACTGTGATACTCAAGAAAATGAGGTATAAATGATGTTAGTGCTCCTACAGTTCACAGAAGCAAGTCATGAATGATTTTTCTGTCTGTTAGAAATAAGCTGGGACTTAAAAATTACTTGAGTGATTTGACCTCTCTGACACTGTGACCCAGAGAAGTTGAGAATAATTTTGGAAAACTTCCAGCTATTCTTTAGCTTTGAGAAGCTTCAGTAAGTACTTAGATAGTAAGAAATTAACAAAAAACCAAGCTTTATTCAGTGCCCACTATCCATTTTGTATTTGCAATACCCCCAAAAGGCTGGTGGCAAACTACCTCTTTCCTGGGACAAGGTAGTAAAAAGAATAAATGGCACATGGCTAATACTGGCATCTGTTTTGGTTGGTTCTAGCTCTAGAGTAAAGCCACACTGGCTTTACTCTAGAGGCATTTCTAAATGGCAATCGGGTGATTAACTCTGCTGATACTTTCAGAGAGAATAGCAATGGCAATAGCTTCAGTCAAGGCAGTGTAGTCTCTGTAGTGTCTCTGATTTTCTCTGCAAATGTAACTGAGAGAAAAATATCAGCTTCTCTTTTTGTTTTTTTCTTTAAATATTCCTTCAACAAAAAGGAGAAAGATCATGAGAGACCTGTTTGGCAAAGTGCTGGTAGCAGTAGAAGTATTTTTTTCTCGAATAATTTTCAAGAGCCTTTCAAAGTATAGATTTTTCTTGCTAACATGTACTTTAGTGTCAGGGCCTCTATCATACTCTCAAGGTCAGTTTCTCCCATTTATGGAGAAATGGGAGAATGTGCTGTGCATCCTGTGACTAATTTTTACCAGTGGCTTAATGTTTTGTAGTAAAATTTGGTGAAGTTCCAAGAAAAGAATAGGTAAATTTTACACTACAAACTCAGTTTAAAAACAAGAAGGGTTCTTAGGTAATACTGTCCAGGTGATCAACCAGATATATACACAAGTAGTATTTAAGCATTAACATGTTACATCCTTCAGAAGATTAAAATTATAATAAATGAGCCAATTTTTGATCACCTTTTTTCCACTGTTCCCTTGTGACCATTCTGTCACCAAGAGTGTCAGTATGGTAAAAATATCAAGTACAGATAAATCTGTAGCTTTCTCCTCCTCAAGAGAGAAAGTGTGATCGAAATGGTTCTGTCTCAAAATTATCTGCTCTGTCTCATATTAGATGAAGAGCTCACTGGTAACACAATAAGAATGGCAAAGCATGCTACACATTTAGGCTCTTACTATAATAGGGAGATGATATATTTGCAGAGATTTCCTTTTGTGGAAGTGATCTTCTGTAAGTCTGTTAAATTAAACTTTTAGATTGGATATTATGAAAAATTTCTTCTTTGAGAGGGCTTTGAAGCATTTGGAAGTGGTTGCCCAGGGAAGTGGTTCTGTCACCATGTCTGAAGGTATTTTAAAAAAGTATTAATGGGGCACTTGGGGATATGATTTAGTAATGGAGTTGATAGTGTAAGGACTATCAATTGGACTTGATGACCTAGAAGTTTTTTTCCAAACCTAAATGATTCTATGACTTTACACCAAGCAATGTCATCCAGCATCCAAAAACCCTTTGCCCACTTGCAGCAGCTACTACCAACAATAGCACTATGTACCCTTTGCCATTATCTTCCAAAGTACTTGCAGATATGCTCATGTGTGCATTTTAGTGCACCAACTTTAGAGCAGAAATCCTAGCTTTAGTTAAGTATTTTTAATTTAACCTCAGCTAATTCCATACAGCCCCTCCTACTCCTCCCCAGAGTGGTATGAAAACAGGATCAGAAGGCTAAAAGTAAGAAAAATCATAGGCTTAGATAAAGAAGCCTAGTAGGTAAAGCAAAAGCCACATGCACAAGCAAAGAAAAACAAGGACTTAATACACTGCTTCCCACGGGCAAGCAGATGTTCAGCCACCCCCACCACAGCCGGGCATCATGCATAATGGTGACTTGGGTAGACACACCATCACTCCAAATGAACTGTGAACATCCTCTCTTTTTCCCCAAATTTATATGTTGATCACGATGACATATGGTCTGGGGCGTTTCTTTGGTTGTCTGGGGTCAGCTGTCCTGGTTGTGCCTCCCATTGTATGTTGACTTCTTGCATGTAAAATATTGTCTTCGACCCAAAGGAAGGATCACAAGAGGTGGAGGGCATTAAAATCGTAGCAATAGTCAGGAAGGGACTATAGCCACAGAAAAAAAATTCTTGACTCTCCATTTCTCATCCTAACCCAGCTGCTCAGCTTGAAATTGCCATTAATTGATTTTGCAATTTTTTTGTAAAAAAATGAAGCGATACCTAGATTTTCAAACATCCAGTTGTAGTGACGTAAATGGAGAGGTTGATTTCAAATTTGTATATGGAGAATGAAGGACATAAATGCTCTTTTTTAATATATGAACTCTACTTAGTATTCACTTCCTGTCATTTGAATTTGAATTGCCTCTAGTACAAAAAAAAACCAAAAACACCAAAAAAAAAAAAAGACTCTACCATAATATCTTTGTTTATATCAGTAACTATTCAGTGAATGTGGAATACATGCAATTATGTGTACAAAACTACGTGATGATATAAGGAATATATGTTCTGTAGATGAGTAAACAGACTTTATCAACTGCTTAATTAGAGCTCAAGAAAACACATTTACAGCTGAATGAGAAAGTTTCATTATACTACAAAAATATTTTGGGTTCAGATATACAAAATCTATCTCAGAAAATAAAGCATGTGAAAATAGCTTTTTGATTGGGTTGCTTTGAGCTTGTTGCCTTCCTATCACATAATAGGCAATAACTCGGTTGATGTGAAAAGAACCTGTTTGCCTAAATATTCCTAAAACGATTTGAAGACATGCAATAGCGACACTTTTTAAAGGTATTGTTTGATTGATACTCTAAAAACAGGTTGAAAAACATGTATATTCTTCATATTTCAATCAAAATCTGGGAGTACATATCTAATCTTTACGTAATCTTTACAGTATCTGACTCCTCACAATAACTTTTACTAAAGTGATGCAAAAAATATGGTTTTCTGCAAGAATTGCATTTATTCTGAAATATTTTGTTGTGAAAATCCAAATTAAAAAAAAAATCTGTGCTATTTTATTAAACCATTTTATTGCAATAAAGAGAAGGTTCACTAATCAAACCAGTGAGATTCACTGCAAATGCTGCTAGGATTTATTGCATTTTGACAAGTCTCTGAAAACAGTACAAAGCACATGCCAGGAACTGAAGCCTAAGAAAAGATGGTCAGATAGACAGTAACTCTATAGTAAAAGCCCAGGATTAGCTAGTTTCTGTTTTGCAGAACTTGTACAGGCTGTTCTTATATCATTCTAATTTCTTCATAAATATGTTCTTCACAATCAAGTCAGAAGCCTTAGAGAAATCTGTACAGAATAAATGAATTGTACTTGCTTTATCTACCAAGCACACTTCTCCAAAGATTTTTCTCTAAGTTTTTCCAGATTAATTACATTGGTTCTTTAACATTTTAATACATATGAGAGTTATCACTGTTTCTCTGTGAACTAACATTATGATGATGAACCTGTAACTGAGAAAAGTTGACCAATTTAGCCTCTTTAAAACAAATTGTGAAGCATTTGCTTCTTTTGGAACATTGGAGCTTTTATAGCATTTCAAGGTTTATAGAAAAATCAACCTCAACAGCCCAGAGAGATCCTCAGCCAGATCCTTTAAATTATTAGTCATAAACTGCATGAGAACTCTTTCATTGCTTTCATCATCTCTCCATGTGACATTATTCAGATGCATGTTTATTCTTCAAATAGAACCAATATATTTATTGAACATCCAGTCATTTACTGATAATTCTATATACAATATCAAGACCTCTTTTTTTTAATTTTAATTATACCTTGCTCTACTGGGATCTATATGGAAGTATCTCCTCGTGTAATTACTGTTTCTAGTAGACATAAGTTAGTCCTGTGTAGCATGGATTTCTATATAATTTTTATGACTCCTATAATATAAGAAATATTTAATAACTTTTTGTCGTTTTGTGGCATGTGACTGGTATACTTCACATAATTCTAACCAGTGTGATCTTCTTTCTCCAGAGTGTCTGTGGCTTTTCTGGTACTCAACAAAGCATTCTTAAATAATTCCTTATTACCCCTCATATTTTTCATTATTTATTTCTTTCTCCCAACTTTTGCTTTCTGCCTACAATTGCATTTAGCCTGCAATTTTTTATAGCTACTTGAAAAGATTGTTGCCTATAACTATTTTTGGATAAACACAATGAACTAATCTAATACATTAGTAAGTGCTTAGAATATACATGAAGAGTTATAAGTATGTTACTGAAGTAGAAGGCTTCAGTATCATTAAGTCAAAGATTTTTTGTCTTTCTTTTCGAATCTTGCAATTCCTATACAATTATATTTAGAAAAATGATAGCGATAACAAGAGTAAAGGTATTTGATAGCTTTCCTGGGTGCCTGTGAATATTTTGTCTGTGTTTTTAGTCATAATCATAGCACTGTTTTTGTACAACTGTTAGTGTTAGGAAAAAATTTCAGTCAGTATTGAGCCTTGCATAAATAAAAGATATCCAAGTATTTTCTCAGATCTCGTAACTCTCTAGGATATTTTATAAATGAAAACTCAAAATATAAAATAAGCTTATTTGAAGAAGATCTGTTTCCTTCTTTCATGTTCCCTGGATAAGAGAAGGCTGAGGTCCTGGTTCAGCATCTTATCAGTCAAAATGGTTTTTTTTTTACTTCATACAACACAATATTGTGTGTTCCAAATCTTTTCAAATGCACAGGCTTAAAAGTAACAGAATCGACAGCATAACTACATTCATGATCTAATCCTTATTCTTGCAGTCAGCACTCCTATTTTACTTTTGCCCTTGGCCTCTTAATCCCTTCCACTAATTAGTTTTTTTACCCTCTAAACCCCTATAGTATGTGCCTGCTGTGTGCATGCTCTGACCTTTAATCACCAAACCCTCCGTTTTCCACACAGATGTTTACTACTATCTCTTCCTTTTACCTTGGCTTATATGTTGACTTTTCATCAATGGATTTGTCCTAATGGCTCAAGCTGAGGATAAAATTCTGCATTAGATTCTCTGAAATCGTACTTCCTCAGAAAGAATTATTGTTTTCAAAATTAGCTAAAAGCACAAATCCAGGAATGTTGCACTTCTCTACAAGATAACTCAGTATTTTGTAGAAATTCTGTTTTACAGCTAGTCATGCCTACAGGCAACACAAAGTATGGTTTATTTATGCCAATGTCTCTGCTGTCCTTGGAGCTCAGCTGTGATGGGGTTCACACAGCTATGGGGTGTGAGAGACATGTTCTCTCTGTTTTTATAGATTTTATTCCTACCATTTTTCTTATCATGTGAAATACCAGATTGTAAATTCTTTGAGCCATCCTAATATCTTTTTTGTTTTTACTGTGAAGCTTGTTGGATAGATCAGTACTAGAGAAGTGGTCAAGGTTTGTTTAAGATTCTCTCACGGCACTTTAGTTAGATACAACCCTCTTTCAGGACAGACTTTGCTCAGCTGAATCACATCTCTCTCAGAGACTAAATCACAGACTGTTTGCCCTGCCTTATCCCGGGGATAGCAAAAACACTACAATGACTACAAAGTACTATAAAGGCAGAAAAAAGGAGTAATATAAACTGATCAGTTTTCTTACACTTTGAAACCTCCTTTTGGTGCAGGAAAGCTTTGTAATCTTTTATCCATCTAGGATGGTAGTACCTAGACAATGGTTTTAAACAAAACATGGGAAGTAAAAAGGCCTGCTGGCTATATTATTTGACAGAATATTATAAAAAATTAAAATAATAAAATAACATAATAACAATTAAAACCCCCAATCTAACTTCTGGACATTATTTATTTCCCATTTGGTACCTTCTGGAACATTACCCTCCATCAATTCCACCACTATATATATTTCAAATACGTTGTGACTCCAAAATAAGCTTAATGGCTCTTGTACTTGGCCTTCCTTAATGATTAATAATGATCTGTTGAACTCATCTCTATTTTACGGTGAACAAGTTAACTAATCTGGTTATTTAATAAAGCATGGTTTCTCAGAGTCACACTAATGAATCCCAATGTGTACTGTTGCCTGTGTACAGTGTACGATGTGTACAGTTGTAGGTGCAGGATTTAGCATTTCCTCTCACCGAACTTCAGATATCTAGGACAAACTTTACTTAGTGAATGGCTCATCAAGTGAAGGGCCTTTCTGTTCAGCTTATGTCTACTAAAGGATTTAATGAAATCCCCTTTGAAATAAGTCACTCTTCTTGAATAAGTATAGAAAATTATCTTGGTATACATAAATGACTTTTAAATAACTAAGGGTATCTGGACTGAAATCAAGGGCTACTCTGCATTTTTGCTTTCATTAAATTTCCTCATATGTATTGTACATTGCTTTTTCTATAACTTTATATAAATTGGTTTTTTGCCATTGTACCCTCTACCACATGCCATGAACTTAAGTAATCAATTAACAAAGTTTAAATCATTCTGGAGGATGTATTTCATTTAAGATAGTAAATGATCTTTCCATATCCAGGCTCAAACCCCATTTTTCTGCTCTCACTGAAGGGTGGATCTGCTTGTAGTCAACTAGACACCAAGTGTAATTGAGCCCATCCAGCCAGCAGATCCCACAGCGATAGACAAGGAAATCTTTTTCTAATGAAGATAAATCCAGTGTCAGGCAGGACTCTGCTAGCACAGAAGTGATGCTTTGATTGACTCAGTTGTAAGGATGTAGGATTTATAGGAAGTGGATAGAAATGAATTTACTTTTAGTTGAAAAACATTGGCAGGTTTTCTACAACTTATGATTCTATTTGAGGAAAGCAAAGTCTAAGGATTGGCCTTTCTAAAGAACAGGGTCACAGCTGTGTGAGCTGTGAAAATCACTTGAAGAATTATCCAAGCTTCAGAACATTCGCTCTGACTGAGATGTGAAAACAGACTTAAATTTAAATCAGACTAAGCTAATTAAGAGTATGCTATGATTTCACTTCTTATTTTTCCTAGTAAATCACTTCATAAAGTTTGCATTTCAGTAAGTAAAATAATTTTCAGTTTTACTTTAATGGCTTTTTCTACTTTTGATAATGATTTGAGGAGGGATGTCAAACAATAGGTATTCCAAGAGCATGGAATTTTAAGGCTTGTATTGCCAAGCAATGACACCTCACAAATAAAACAAAGTCCTCAAAGGTTTTCAGAGTGCTCCCTTACCGAGCTGCAAGAGCACTCTCAAAGCCTCTTATTGCCAGAATGCATTTGACAGACAATAGACAGTAAGGCGAGAGTGTCCGATCCACTGGCACTCTCAGGATTCATCCTAGGAAAAAGTGGCAAACCTGTTTGTTCTAGATTCACAAGGTGATTTTAGGCTCAGCACTTCATTGTCCAACTTGCAGGCAATTTGTCAAAAAGACATTGTAAAACCCAAGGCGGTAAGTGGTATCTCTACTGAGACAGAAGGGGGATTAAAAATAAATCTAAGCTTATAAAAAAGGAACATCTTCGAGGTAAGTTATCTAAAGCAGATGAAAGGAAAGAGATCTCTGACTCACAAAGATTGGAATGAGCATATGGTTGAAGATTTTTTAGGAAAACCATCCAGACAGGTACTTACACTCCACTCTTTCTTTCCTTTCTGACCATTTGCCTGGTATCTGACAAGCATGGAAGGTACAGGGAAGGTTTAGATTGGATATTAGGAAAAATTTCTTCACTGAAAAGGTTGTCAAACACTGCCACAGGATGCCCAGGGTAGTGGTGGAGTCACCATTCCTGGAAGTATTTAAAAGACGTGTAGACGTGGCATCTGGGGACATGGTGGACTTGGCAGTGCTGGGTTAATAATTGGATGCAATGCTCTTAAAGATGGTCTCCAATGTATGTTGTCCTGTGAGTCTATGAGGTAAGGGAACTCTCTTCTTCATCTCAAAGGTCAAGTTCGATCTAGACTTAATGAGTATAAAATTTCCCTTACAGAAAATAGTAACATTTTGAAAAGCAGTCTCCTGTTTTTCATTAGATAATTTTAAATTCTGTACAAAAAAATATTTTTATGCAGTGATAAGTCTCAGCCTGAGAATTCCTCTCTTACATAATCTTCTACAGGAAGACTTTTGGTTTAAAGTGCCTTGCTAACTGAGCTGACCATAAATTTACTGACAATGTGGGACTGCAGAATAGTGGATATGATTTGACTTTGTAAAAAATGCCTGATAAATGCTTCTTGTTAAACCATCTAGAAATCTAGAAGATCTACTGTTGTAATTAGGCAGGAACCAAAACTTGTATTGGCTTTATAAACTGTACTATTTTGAGCAATCCTTTTAAAATTCTGTCTATAGTGTTTTGAAGTTTATGGTCAAAGAATAAAGGTGTTTTATATTAGAGATAATCCACAAAGAAATAGGGCTGAAATTTGACAAATGTTCATTTCTCACAGTCTTTTCAGACAGATAGAGATTAAAAATAATAGTGTGAGGGTCTGACAACTAACCTTCTTCTAATCATTGGACGGGATATTTCTGTTGTCTCATCTGTAATATTTCCACATCTCTTCCCACTTTTCTATGGCAGTTCTTTCCTTGGACAAGAACGAATTATATGGAGGTATTAAGAATAAAGTGGGATTATTAATGAATGAAGTAAGAGGATACAATTATACAGAATGTTTAAAGTATTGAATTCTCTGCTCTATTCCTCCCAAGACCCCCAGACTCTCAAAATAGCCACTAAAAAAAAACAAAAACAAAAACCTCTGAGCTGTTATAAAATAAAATAAAAGGATATAATAAAATAATTAGGCACAAAAATGGAGAAAATGCATTGGAAAGCAATCACTATTAATCACTATTTCTAACATTCTTGTAGATGAGGAGATATGCAATTTTCTCAGGCAAATTTCCATCCTGAAGTTTTTAAAAACAACAGAAAATTTGGTATTGACTGCAAGACCCTACAGGTACTAGTTATCAGCAACTGAAATTTTTTTTTTATGTGCTGGGGAACACCTGGGGAAATATGAGAATACAATTTAAAAAAATATTTATTTTCTAAAATGGTAAGGAAATGGTTATGCTAAGAACTGGAAATAAAGCATATATGTTATTAACAAAAACATAGCAAACTATAAGGGTATAGCAGTTTCTGTATGTCTTAAGAATGGATTTAGAAAGCATATAAATAATTAGGTAAAAATTATGTTACATTAAGTTAAAATCACTGAATAAAAAATACATTTAGATATATATATATATATGTTTTTCTTTTGAAAATATCATATAGACCATAGTATGGAAATAGTCACTGATGTAGTAGACAGAATTAAAACAGATTTGAGTTGCAAATGATGGTTTTGATATTAATACTCTTAAATTCAAATGGTGAATTATCTCCTCCTCATATAGTTATGTTTAAACTTCTAAAATAAAACCAAAAACCAGCACCTGAATAATTTTTCTAGAATTCACTTTGGTAAAAAAATGAATTAGCAGGTATTTTCTGCATCTTTTTCCCTCTCTCTCAAAGGTGTTCTTACAAGAAATGATATTTCAAAATTAGGTAGAACCTTGAAAAAGATCAAAGCTACCTTGTTAAATACATTCCAAATATTTTTTCTGCCTCAAAGTTTCTTCCAATGTAGATTTTTTTCCTCCTGAAAAAAAAAAAAAAAAAAAGGTTTTTGAAAATTTGACATAGCTAAAAGAGAAAATTACCAGCTCTGGGCATTTTATATTGCTGCTTACAAGCTGCTTTTGCCTCCACAGAATATTAAGATGAATTACAGATTTTTTTAAAGCTCAGAACAAGCTCTGGAAACTAGTGAATTGATACGAAACTTGATAGATTCCATGGCTACTAAGATGAAACAGCACAGAGTGACAGGCACTGTCACTACATCTACCTACACCTCCCGACTCACCAGCTAGATTAGCTGAGTGCAGCACTACAGTATCCCGACACACTTGAGCAGTACATCATTAGTGTTATTTATTTGCATTGCTTTAACACTTGGCACAGAACACGGATCAAACAAGACAGCCCCTGTCTCAGAGAGCTCACAATCTAAATATAGAAGCTGAAACAAAAGATGAGTGTAGACAGACAAGGAACAAAGACAAAGCAGTGAGACGTGGCTGATCTCGCCGTATCAGGAGACCTATGCTTTTACTTTGCTTTGTTTTCAAAGAACTCCTTGGAGTAATAAAGTGAAGGAGAAATTTGGAAAAGGATAAAAGAAACATTTTTCAGTTGTTTACAGAGACAGCCTCCCAACAGACAGCTGGATTTAAAGCACAGAGTTCCTTGTATAAAAGTCAAATAAGATGGCATCATAGATTTAGTAGGTGCAGAAATGACCTTTTGAAATACTAAGGCGTCAGTTGAATTATTTTGTTTGAATCAACTGATTTAAAGAAGGAAAACCAGGACAATATAATGACTCCGCAAATATTTTTTTGAGTTACATTTGTGGAATTGTTTGAAGGTTTGTTTCTTCCAAGGCTTTTAGGATTTAGAAAATGCAAAAGGAAAGAGGAAAAAAAAAGAAAATTAATAGGAATAGGAAAAAAAAAAGAAAAGAAAAAAAAAGATAATCATAGAAAATAGAAAATAATAGAAAATAGAAAATAGAAAATAGAAAATTGATGGAAAATAGAAGGAAAAAAGGAAAAGGAAAAAAGGAAAAGGAAAAGGAAAAAGCTAAGAGGGATTAATCTGAACTAAAAGAGCTTATGTGATGGACAAAGGGAATACCAGAGTTTAATTCATTAAAATGTTTCTTCTGAGCACTAGTAACTGTGTGCGACGTGGTCTTGTCTTGGGAGCAGACTTGCTTAGCCCTCTATCATTTGAGAGTACTAGAGGACAGATCTCTGTTCCCTTTCCTCCAAATAATGGTTGGCTCCGTTCAGGCACTCCAGCATGTCTTTAAATCAATAGTCAAATGGTTCAGTGCAAGACTACAGGGAGATCATAACCTGGAATCATGCTATCAAAGTCAGGGGATTTTCTATGATATAAAACTGTTGTTAGACAAGAAAGGAGCTATGAAAATGTACTTCAAAGAAAACATAAAGTTTATTTGAGGCAACCTAACTACTGAAGTACATTTCCTTTCTATTTTATATGTGTGACTCTTTCACTTCCCCAGCATTCTTTACTTCTAAAGAATGTACTAGCCCTAGGGATTGAAAATCAGATGGTTTGTTTTATTTTGCTCTTAATATCAGCTCTTTTTTTTTGGAAATGTGAAAAATACACATTAGGCTATATTTTATTTTAATCCCCAGTGAGCTTTCTGGCCTAAATTTGTAAAATGTTATAAATTTTTGAACTAAATGTTTTACTAAAATTATCTGAATGATACTTTTTAGCAATTTTGCTTATTGATTTTCTGAGAGGCTATATATATCTAGTAGAAATTCTTTGAATTCACAGAAACATTAAAAGTAGCATACTGAAGTTACTACTCAAATCCAATATCATGTCTCCCACAATGCCAGAGTTAAGAGAAGCAAGAGAAGCCAAATGGAAAGTGGTTAAAGTTCATGTCTCCTTACATTTTGATTCACTCTTCCATGCTTATATGTGTTTCTGTTTTTCTAATGCATCAACAGTTCAATGACATTAAATGATCCTTATAGACACTTCCATTATCTCAACAGAATGTAGGTGAATGTCTGGGGGTAGAGCTGGCACAAAGCCCAAAGCTTTTGTGTTGCTTCTTGGCAAACATCTTATTAAAATGAAGGTGAGTCGGGGGTCATCCACAGAAAAAATAAAAAATAAAGAAGGTACCTACAAAAAACAATGCTGAATTTAAAGAAGTCAGATAGAGAGAAGTAAGAAAGCCAAAATAAAACAAAACAGAAACTCCACACCAAAATTAATAAATAGCATTACCTCAGTAAAAAGTGGATGAAATAAATGGACTTTTAAACATTATGTTGATAAACCTCATGTCTAGCAGTTTCTAAATTGGTGCCAGAGACAGAGGTATGTTCTGATTGATATCTTTAACTAAAAAATGTCATAGTTCAACTGAAAATTATTGCCATAAAATGGCTGTCCTTTTGCAGTACTAGTATTGCAGATGAGATTAATGTGTGGACAAAATAAATTTTCCAGGTTCTTTAATTTAAATATTTCCATTTAAAAATATTCCTAATAGCTGGGTAAAAGTTGCATGTACATGTAACTACTTGCTTAGTGGTCCTTGCTTCATCATCATTGTTTTCTGTCTTGCAGATGCTATGAAGGAATAATATCATCTGTTCCTCCAAGTCAGTGTCAGACTGAAACTATTAAAAAGCCACCACCACTGAACTGGAAAAGATTCTGCATGACAGTTACAAGCTTTTCCCTATAAAGAGTCACATACTCTTCACTTTATGATCCTAGAAGATAGACTGATGATATTAAGCAATTTATAAAGCCACAATCATATTTATTGGGAAGTAGCGGGTGTGTTTTTCTGTGAATACAGCTGGGCCTTTCACCTCCAACACAAATTCTTAAGCTTACTTGCAGCTGAGAGAGTGCAGTACACAGGAAAAGTTCTATTTTTGGGTTAACCATAACACTCTGTTCCATGAAAGAGTTGAATACTGTAATAAGCATGGAGTGAACACTACAGAGAAAGAAGGGAAACCCGTTTCCTTCAAATGCCTTCCCAATTTAAAATTTTGCTGTTTTCTGTAGTTTGTTGTTCATTCACATCTGGCCTACCGGGCATATATGTGAGCACAAAAGGCAGCTTCTATCAGAAATAAAACATTATTTCTATTAGCTCTTCTATCTAAACAAGCGTGATTGGAGATTTTTGCAGTAGTCATAACACTCATTAGGACAAATTTACAGTAAAAGGAAACTACCATCAGCTTTCAATATAGCTACAAAAATTCTGAATTAAGATAAATTCAGTAAAGAATATATGTAATACAAAATGTGTATAAATTGGCTTTTAAAACCAGAGAGTACTTATTGAAATGGGCCTTCGAGAATATCAATCAAGGCTGAATCAAGGCTGCACTTGTGAAAAGGAAAAGCTTTGATTTCTTTAAGTTTGGCCTAAATAATAGACAACACAAATATTCCATCCATGGGTAGTGAGGAGTTAACTGTTTCTATAATTGTATTTTCTGCTATTTGCTCCAGGTGGGACAACAGACTCGTCTCGCTGAGAAATGCACACAGGCACAGACACAGAACTTCACACGCTGTTTTCAGCACACATTTATACTTATAGCTACACAGTTTGAGACACACAGACACTTCGTTTCTCAAAGTGCTTCTGACTTTGCATAATTAGCATTAGAGAATGAAGAGATTAAGGGGTTTTTTTTACATGTGGTCAGTCCCAATACAGCTATCTCTAAGACAGAGGAATAATCCAGAATTTATTGCCCCCAAGTCTAACACACACATCCCACAGAAGGTGGTACACGAACAATGGACAAAATGTCAGTCCTAGCCTCAGATGAACTCAATGTCAATGTCTTCACTGACATTAATGGCAGAAGCTGCCATTCAAAACCAGCATGGGTTTATGTTGAGGCAAATTACAATGACTGGAATAGATCTTCACCTGAAACAAACTAGCCTAGCTCCCGATGAGGACATGGTCCATCACCCCTGCAGCGCACAGACGGGCCAGTAATCTAAGTGCATTATGACTATCATCTTATTTCCTTGTGGATTTACATTTAGCTGTTGCCATAAGCATTTGAAAAAGTGCTAGCACACACCTGGGGATTATATGACGTGTTACTGTAGCAACCAAAATAATAATATTTTTTTCATACCTTAGTAATAATTTCAAGTGAGATCAAAAGGGGATGGTGAAAGTCAAAGAAATCTGTACAACATTATGTCAGAGAAATATATCACATTTATGTCAAGGGTTTTGCAGGAAATAGCATGTACTAATTTTCCATTATAGGAGCAGAATCTGCACAAGGTCTAATGATCAAAAACATTGATTTATTCCTGTCACAAACCTTCAGTCCCCCCTGGCTTCAAATTAAATCCATCTTACATTCAGCCCTGGTATGTAACCCTTCTGCTGTACACAAGATAAAACCACTTTCTATACCTCATGCCTACAGCCCCTATCAATATTCTGACAAAACATTACTCTCAAACAAAGGACCCAAAAGTGGTCCATGGGGACAGGAACAATATCTGAATCCAAAGAGATAGGACAGAGGAGGGTGATTCCATCTCAACATTAAGGTTTTTTTATTTGTTGTAGAAATTATTTTAGGACTGAAAATAAAACTCTGATTGCTACACCTATCAACTTTGGTGTACAGTTGTAAGATTAATTCTTGAATGAGAAAAAAACAAAATGTATGCAGCTAATGAGCTGGACATACAATGTACTAGTCTACTTACATTTACTTACACATAAACTTAAGACAGAGGTTTGCATTCTGACAAGTGTGAAATACTTCATTGTCTATGTCTAAGATTTTATTTCTACCTTTCTAAATACTGAGGACCTAGTTGGCTCTGGTTTCAAGAGGATAAATGAAAGGCAATACAAACTCTGTGTTGCCTTGTGTATAAATGCTCTGGCCCCTGAAGCAAAATAATATTTTTTTTAATAAAACAAAACTAATATAACAAGCCTTTATTGTAATATTTCACAGCAGAGATTTTGAAATTAAAACTTTAACAATTATATTTTTCAATATAAGATATTCCAGTGTCTGCATAGCTTTATTTCATGGTACTCACATTCACACATTGGTGTGTGCTGGCAGCAATGTGACAATTTACAACCTAACACTTTTGTATCTTAAATGATACAAATGACACTATGATCTTTCATATTTTTTCAGATGTTGTTTTTCTACTTCAACTTGCCTGAAAGACAAAATCTGCTGCATATTCAGATGGATACATGAGGAAAATGCTACAATGTCAATAAAATAGTATATCTCAAATTAGAGATTATCTTGCTATTATTTAAAAGTAAAAGGGAAAAATCATAAACATGCCTCACTTCAAAGGCATTTCAGCTTTGGGTTTTCAGTGATTAGTTATAGCTTCTTATTCATCTTCAGGTAACCCTAAAGAATTCAGCTATTATAGTATTATAGTATGAGTTAAGGAGTGTTTCAAGTGGAAAGTATTTAATAGTAGTACAAATTCCATTCTGCAAATAATTAACCATGTTTAAATAAAATCACATACGTGAATATATAAACATCCAAAACATAGTTTCCAATTTCTAGCCTTCTTGTAAGCAAATTAACAAAACCCTGTCATCACTGAGATGGAAGTGCTTAATGCAAATTAATTTTATATTTTGTTGGAACCATTAGTCCAAGAGCAGAGTTAACTCCGTTTGTATTACTTCTCCTTAGGCTAAGGAGAGGAGGAGGAACCTCTATTTTCATTAATCTACATTTTATGCACCTGTGTTTCTAAATCAGTTAACACAATGGCATTTCAATCTAAAATTTTTATAAACAATAATAACTAAAGATCATGTAGCAGAATGGAAAGCAAGTAAGAGTCAGTATACCTGGTATTCATCATTTTGCATGTTGTTCCTGACTTATCTTTACTCTAAGGAGAGAGACAGGGCTTGTATGAACCAGATTTTTAAATTACATCCTAGCAAAACAGAGTACATAAAACTCAGCTCTAAATTTTTCAGCTAAATTAAAGGCTTTAAAGATCAGAGCAAACTGAAGTATGTATATAAATACATATTTTAATTTTAGCACTTGATTTGGTATATGCTATTAATGTCAAGAGTTGTGGGTTTTTTTCATTTTTCTTCCTTATTTAATGAATATGAAAGTCACTGTTTTATAATTCAACAAATACCATCATTTTTCTAATAGAACAACCGAAAATGTATTCATTCATCCATGCTCGATTTTACTAATAGGCTTTCTTCTTATTTTTTTTCTCCATTTGATTTATTTATACTATGTATGGCTGACTATTAACCAGTCACTGTCACTCAGTTTTGAATTATATACTCAAATAGCCACAATGAGTTGCATTGTCATTTTGAAATACTGCATAAAGTGGCAAATTTTCATTTTGATACAATATTATTAAAATATTGTACTGCCTCAGGAATTCTTCATTTATTTTCTATTATGCTCGTCCAATAAATATGTTTTGGTTTAGAAAGATCAACACCTGACTTTCTGTTTCTCTGAAACTCTTGTTTCTCTTTTGTGAAAGGAATGATACTGTAGGTGCTAGGGAGATCAGTACTCCTTGGGTAGTTAAAGAAAATCATTGCACAGAATGACTACAGCTTACTACATGAGTGAAGCAAAATACTTTCATTGATAAAATATCTGCTACTGTTAAATGAAGAGACTAATTCAAAGGTGATTCATTCAACTGGAAAACCAGATGACTGGACTTCATCTATATGAAGAGGGTAAAATATTTTCCAGTGCTTTCACAAGAAGTTATAAACAACCAAAATAATGTATGTAAGCCTTTATAAATTTCAATTGAGTAACCAATTCATCATAAGCTATATTGTCACAATCCATTCCTAAATGGTACATGTCACTAAGAATGAACAAACTGAGAGATCATACATTAATCCTCTTACACGTTTTGTCTGGCATCCAATATTTTGGTGCGGGGACCTCTTTCCATATATCCATATTGGGGCAGGATGACGTCTTTATGAGGCTGTATATTACCTAAGTCATGGCCACTATGTTTCATTTAGAGATTAACAGACTTTGTGAAACAATTAATAAAATGTAAATACCACTCAGCTTCTTTGCTAAATTTTGTAGATGGCTCTTATATCTTTTTGCTGGTGAAAACCTAGGTAACTCCACTCATATCAGTAGAGTGGGACTACTTTATATGATCATGCAAAGTAGCCCCACTCTATTGATATGAGTGGAGTTACCACTCAAGAATTTGGCTTAGATATGTTTGCTGTAATTCATTGTTTAAAAATTGCAAGTCAAGCTGCCCTTGTGCAGTAAATTAAGAACACCATATAGTTCTGCACTTTTGCAGGAAGACAACTTTCACCACTCATTAAACATTTTCCTTAGAGGAATTTCTGGACCTGCTCATGTTTTTCTCATTCTTAGAGTTGCTCTGTAAGAAAAATTCTCGTCTCTACTGCAGGACTGCTTTTGCTATGAAAATGCATGCCTGAGTGTACCTATTCTACAAACGTGCCATTGCCATAGTCAGAAGATTCATTTGTGAACGGCTTCTCATGCAAGAAATCAAGGAAAATACATAAAACTTGGAGTTGCCTAGGAATTATCTCTACTAAATGCATTTTCAGGACCTGTAACTGTGTGCCTCCACATGTTCCCAGTTACATGCCACGTTGTCTAGCTCCTAGGATTGCTCCAAACTAAAAGCTATTCACATTGGTGAGATCTGGTGAAATGTCTGTTCTTTATTTAAAGCCACAGAAATGCATAAAACCAGAAAATGATTGAGTAGTTGGGCTACCTCAGCTTGGTTTGAGATGGATTTGATGGAGACAGCTGATCTCAAATCTTCAAAGCTGTTTAGTCTACCATCAAACTCCAGAGGAAGTCTACATCCAAACAGCTTTGAATCTTTTGTCGTTTTAGTCTACTGGCTGCACTTCCCAGTACATCAGGATCTTGCCCCAGTCTTCCTTTTCCATTAGGGACAAGAGAGGGTGAGAAACATGAGACATTCCTGCAAATACCCATGACTAGTCAGAGCTGCATCAGGTTCTGCTATTTAGTTGTCTGCTTTGTGCCTCATTTGCTTCTCATCATAAATTATATATTAAAAAGTACGTAAAGACATGAATGACAGTCACTTGCTCAAGGTACTGGTGAGGGTGGGATGAGAATCAGAGTCTGCACAAGAAATAAGGTACCTATTCAAGCAATTTTGTCTCTTGTCTAAAAATGCACTCAGCAGCATGACTGCATGACAGCTCTGTTGCCACAAAGCCCACTGCTCTTCATTTATGGGGTGACAAAAGCAGTGTTATGAATATTCAACATTACTTTATATTTCTATGATTCCCCCCAAACCACTTAAAAACAGTTACATTCATTCACTGTCCAGAGACAAACAAGCCAAAGTGCAAGGGAGAAAAATTTGTTGTGAGGAAATTTAGAGGAGCACAGATAACCAGGCACAAAATGAATGGACTTCTGCTTCTTTATTGTGTAAACAGCAGATTGTGGTACCACTGTTGTTTGAGGATAAAAATGTTATTTTCCAGTCCCATGTAAAAGATGTTTCATTTCTTCTCAATCTCTGTAATAAGCATTAAAGAAGAGTAAGGGCCTCTCTTCCTCCCTCAGTATTTTTCATTACCTTTGCATGGCAAATATGTTCTCTTCATTATCTATAACCAAATAGTATATAGAGGTTCCACCAGAGATCAGGACCCCATTGTGCTGGATACTGGGCAATAACAGAGAGGCAAGATACACTGAAAGGCAAGATACGCTGTCTAGTTTCGACAGACATGAGGAAACACAGGAGATAAATGAAGTTAGACTGAGTAGCTTACTCAGGGTCATAGAGTAGTATGTGGTGGTTTGGAGATACCAATCCATTACAGCCGGAAAGTCCAGCAGGAAAACCTATACCCAGCTAGCCAAGGGAAGATGGGTAACCTGTTCATACCTGAAGGACCCTTAGGAAGGAAAGCAGGGTCTATCAGGCAATTCAGTGCTATACCTCTTCTTCCTGGAGCTCCTCAGCTGTGGACAAAGAGAGAGGACAGAGATTAACACCTTAGGACAGAAAACCCCTCTGCAAGGTGTCTTTGAATATCAAGTGGCATATAGGATGGCTGAGCTTCCTCAGGCAGATGACAGAATGCATCAGTTGCATTGAAGATGCAGATAATAAATCCAGTGGCAATGAAGATGCAGATAATAAATCCAGTGGGTTGGGGTGCATGTTTCACAGTCTGGACCACTCTGAAGGAGGAGTAGACACGGCAGAGGGATTGAGTGACACATGACAAAACCATGGGGTTCAATGTCTCGTTTCTCTCACCTGCCCACCCGGGCAGGGTTTCCCGGTCAGTTGCGGAGTGGCGGCAGACCGGTGCGCTGAGGTCAGAGACTCACTAGCACGCGGCAGAGAGCGACAGGTGCGTGGTTTAGCTTGCTGATGCAGCACCTTTGTTTGCGTGGGATCCGAGGCGAGAGCAAGGAAAGGGTCAGTCTGTGTGCAAGGTTCGGAGGATTTTATTCTTTCTTTCCTCCAAAGAGGCAGCGGCAGAGTGACCTCGAGCTAAGTCCGAGATGGGGTTATAAGGAGGGTGATTACCTGGGGGATAGAACCTAAGGTGACCAATAGGGGTATTTCGGGGAAGGGGTGAGGGACAGCAAAGGGCAAATGGGAGAACTTAGGGTTGGAAAGAGGGTTTAATGGATGAATCACCTGTGAAAGTTTGGGTGATTGATACAGAAGGTCCCTGAAGAACCAGGGCAGGGATGGGGTGACAGACAAAGGCAGGGGGAAGATTGACAGGAACATATTTGGTAAAGTGGTGGGGAGAAGGGTGATTGACATCTCTGACAGACAGGTGAAACGGTGGGAAACCTTGGACAAAGGGGCTCAGGGAAGGATCCACTCTGGGAAGGACAGGGGGTACACAGGGGCAAACCATTTTATAACTAATTAACATAGAAATGCCTTAATATAGTAGAACAATCAAATAAACTCGAAAACAGAACATCACAGTTCAATACCATTGAAAGAAGACAAAGATCACATATAAAATTTTACTTTGAAAATGTGTGAAATTTGCTGATATATCTGCGTACTTAATTTGTGTTTTCATTAACCCACTTCTCTTATTTATCTGCTATTCAGGTTTTGAGACCAGGGGTTTTTTTTTCCTAACACTGATTTACTGAGATACAACCATTGTTTCATTTGGCTGTGCTCAGACCCCAGCATCCATGCTCACACATCTAAAGCTGAACCTGGAGAGTAACAGAGTAAATCCAGCTCCTCTAGCCACTAGCCTCACAAATAGTAACCAGCTACATAACCTGCTCCTTTGAGTGTTGCTGGAGTTTTCATTATTACTGTGAGGTAAAGCCTTTAGACAGATCCTCCAAAGTCTTATGAATATCAGTTCCAGAAAAGAATTTGAGCAAATAATTAAACTAATTAATATATATACTCATATATACTTTATAGGTGCACTCTAGTCATGTCCACATTTTGTTGTATGGACCACTGACTAACGCAGTATGAACAATTTCATTCAATTGCCATTTATTCTGTCATCCATTTTCCTTTGCTGGCAAAAAGTCTTTCCTCTCACTTCTGCATTTATTTATGCTATTTCATGGAGTGATATAGTGAAGAAACAAGCATTCACTT
This sequence comes from Irena cyanogastra, assembly GCA_013397155.1. Taxonomy (NCBI): domain Eukaryota; kingdom Metazoa; phylum Chordata; class Aves; order Passeriformes; family Irenidae; genus Irena; species Irena cyanogastra. Next base: position 130,356 of record VWZV01016568.1, read on the forward strand.
GAATATTTCTTCCCTCATACGTAAAATATGAGGGACCCTAGGGGACCAGGTTTTAAAAAACAAGAGTGGATTTCCAACAGTAAAATCAACAAACAGAAATTTTTCTAGATACAAGTTATTTGAATCCCCAAATATAATATTTCTCTTTGATTCGCTGCTCAATCTTGCCTACAGTTAGCATAAGAATTACTTCAGTTCAACAAAACTACTTACAGAGAACATACATACAGTTACATTGAACCTGGCTTAAAGAACAGTTTGGTTTCTAGCAGGACACTGAAGGAGCTAAGCCTTCATTTTGGTTTTGATATAGGAAATTTAGTAGCAAACCTGAAGCTGGTATTGTTCTTAATCTGTTGACTCCAAATGAAAGAGATTGAACCTAACAGTGATATTTACAAACCTCCCTCCAACAGTACTCTGCCCTGAATGCATGCACAGGTTCACACTGATATGAAAAATATTTCCATAGGTCTACTTATGGGAAGTCTTGTCTTGGCTTCTCCAGTTCACAGAGCCCTGTTTTTATCATTTCAGAGTTGAAAACAAGAAACTAAACTCTTACATTTGCCGTACAGTGACTGTAACAGATTTGTTTCAACACTGCATAACTTCCGCTTTATATGCAGCCTCTATCAATTTCATAATATGCCATAAAACTCAGAGTGATTAGTTTTATCTGTTTGAAAAAAAAAGGCAGATTAGTTTTTAGAGATTATATGCACAATTTTATTTGTGGATTTAATGTAACAGATCTTGTGCTAAAGTTCTTAATCACTTTTTCATGAGGCATGATTTTAAAATATTGTTTGATTATAATGAATGTTCATTTTCTTACAAACACCATATGAAAATATGACACATGACATGCTTTCTCAAAAGAACAAGTTATTTCTGGTATTGCAGATACTGATACAAACCATCTGATCTACTAAGTATAATAACCACATAACACTTTTCAGGACAGTAAAACTATTTAGAAAGTCTGCCTTTTTAGAATGACCCTCTGTGAACCTCAGAACGTGACAGATTTCCCGAGTTAACCATCAACCAAAGACACCTATAATATATATAAGTAGATTATGACTTTCAAATATAAAAACTTGCTAGATAATAAAAAAATCCTTTCTGTAAGACATGAAATTCCAGCTCAGGATAAACATATACAAAGAAAAAAAAATAAAAGGAATTGAACACAAAGACCACCACCTTCACCAAAAAATCCCCTGTGAAATTAGTTTCCATTATAATTAATGGCATATAATACATGTCAATGTGGGGTTTTTTTCCCCCTTTTCTGAGTAACTGAAATATTTCAGTTAAATAAGTTTGCAGTGATATTAACATTGCAGTATAGTAATAGTGCAGTGAAAACATAGGAAAAGTTTGTAAATTCCCATTTTGGACCATATTCACTGAGAACTTAGATATTCTACTTAATGAAAACCTCAATACTACCTTAATTGTACTGGATCATTTGGATTTATAGTAAGTTCCATCCTTAATGGAGTTCGGTCCCTTCTTGTGAGTACCTAAACTATTCACAGACTGTAAAGAAATCCTGTACAACTAGCTTAATATATATTTAGTCATTAGGTTAACCTATATGTAGTCATCGGTAACGGTGAATTTTTTCACATAAGTCTGTAGGAAAAAGTAGTTTTTTGACAAAATGCTATCAAATAACGAAAGACCAAAAATGCCCAGAAAATAAGTTTTTATTTCAATTATCTGTGCTAAAAGAAATTCTACTCCCCAACTCCACCTCCTACCCTCAAAACACAAACCCTAAGCGAGAAAATCTGATGCTGATATTTGTGAGCTCAATAGGAGAGTGCAGTAGCTGGTATTCCAGTGCATTCAATAGCCTCAAAGAGATGATGAATTTACAGCTGGATATGGTGAAAGGCTGGAACCCAAAAGAGTGTAAAGTGACACTGTATTGGGTTTGCATGGCCTGGGTTTGGAAGTGAGAGGGTTACTGCAGGGCTGGTTTCTGAGAGAAGGTGGTGGAAGTTTCCTCAGTGCCTGGCAGAGTCAACGCCTGGTGGCTCCAAAGATGGACACTGTGTTGCTGGACGAGACTGGGCCAATTAGAAGTGGTGCTAACACTCTGTGATAACATATTTAAGAAAAAAGAAAAAAAGTTTATGCCACAGTTTTAATTGTGACCAGAGAAGAGCAGGGTGACAACATGTGAGGAGAACGAGTCTGCAGACACTAAGATCAATGAAGAAGGAAGGGGAGGAGGTGGTCCAGACACCAGCTCTGTCAGATTCATCTCCAGCCCCTGGTAAATACCATGGTGAGGCAGCTGTGCCCCTGCAGCTCTTGAAGATCCATGGGGATGCAGAGATCCACCTGTAGCCTGTGGAGGAGCCCACGCTGGAGCGGGTGGATGCCTGAGAGGATGCTGTGACCCCAAGGGAGACCCATGAAGAGAGAGGCCAGTGCTGGAGCAGCCTGACCTTGAAGGACTGCACCCCATGGAAGAGTGACCCACACTGCAGCAGTTTTCAGTGAGCTGCTGCTCATGAGATGGAGCCATGTTGGAGATCTTTGAGGAGAGCTATCTCCCATGGGAGGGACCCCATGGTGCAGCAGAGAAAGGAGTCCTCTCCCTGAGCAGCAGAAGGTTCAAACCTCAGGTGATGAACTGACCAAAACACCCTTTCCCTGTCTCCTTGCATTGCTAGACAGAGAGGTAGAGCTGGGAAGAAAGAAAGGGTAGGGGGAGGGTGTTTTAAGAGCTTATTTTACTCCTCATTATCCTGCTCTGATTTTGTTAGTAATAAACTAACTTCATATCTCTAAGTTGAGCCTGTTTTGCTTGGGCAAAAGTTTGATGATATTTGATGAGTAGTCTCTCTCCCGGTCTTTATCTCAACTCATAAACCCTTCGTTAAATTTTCTCTCCTCTGCTCATTTTGCAGAGAGAAGTGAGAGAGAGGCTTTGGTGGGTGTCTGGCCAGCCTTAACCCGTGACATCCATGAACATACTTTGGCCTCCATGCTTCTTTTTATTCTACTCAGCAGTAAATTCCATAGTTCTGAAAAAGATGTGATGTATTTATTTATAAAATAAATAAACTAAAAAAAAAAAAGAAATAAAGGAGATAAAACTAGAACAGAATAAACTATTTGTTATAAAACTCACATGTGAGAGAAATGGGTATTTTTCATTTTTTTCAGTTCAACATGAGAATGCATTTTGACATGTTAGTGTCCTCGACACAGTCTAAAACTCATGCTTTAGAAATGCAGTAAATGTTCCCATGGGTCACAATTTCAATTTTTGAGTAATGCTTTAACTACCTAAGTTTGTTGTTGTCATTTATATCAAGAATAACTTTCATTACCTTCTGATCAAGAATAATATGTAATCAGGATTCATATTAATTATGAATTTTTAACATGCAAATGTAATTTCTAAACTAAAAGTATTGACGTTGAAACTAAAAAAAGAACACAAAGACCAATTTTAAGGTATAAAATCTCTCAAGCACATTTCGTCTCAAGTTCAATTTCTATTTGTTTAACCAAAAATTGCTAGGGAAAAGTATAATCACTTTAAATTATTTGAGCTGGCATGATTTTACTAGATACACATGCATATTCATCTATTGTAAATGAATGATCTTTATTCTAATAAATAGTAATGATTTCATACAATCACCTTTATCTTAATGTAGTGTGATTGGACTGACACCAGTGATGGGATTCACACTAGCTGACCTATAATAAAAGACAGTTGCCTTAGACACTGAAGGAATGTTCTCATAGAACAGCACAGCACATTTTTAAATTAAAAAGATTTCAAGAGAGTGATGAACATCACTTTGACAATACTATAAAATTCATTACCAAACGTGAAGAATAATAATGAAGCATGACAGCCATAAAAGGTATAATGAAAATGCTCAGTTAATAAGAAGAATGGATTTACCCAATTGCAGATTTCCAGTGATGGGTTTTGGGGGTTTTTTTGAGCATTTACCTTCCATTTGTTTAGTTGAGGCTGCTTTTTCTGCTAGCAATGCTCCCCTTTGGTACAAAAAACATCACATCAACATGATTAGTAAGATTTCTAACATGACAGATAAATCCCAGCCTGTTCTTTAAGGTTAAACTGAGGCCAAGCTCACTTCATTCTAGGCTAAGCTACCCAAGCAGGAGATTATCTCATGCCTAGCCCTTAGGGTCCTTTTAGGTGTTTCTGCTTTCTTAACACCATGCTGAGAGGGTGTCCTGGTTTTGGCTGGGATAAAATTCATTTCCTTCTTAGTAGCTGGCACAGTACTGTGTTTTGGGCTCAGTGGGAGAATAATGTTGAAAACACACTGATGTTTTGGTTGTTGCTGATCTGTGCTTATCCTAAGCCAAGGACTTTTCAGTGTTTCAAGCTCTGTCAGTGAGGAGGAGCACAAGAATCTGGTGGAGGCACAGCCCGAAGAGCTGACCCAAACTGGCCAAAGTCATATTCCATACCATAGAATGCTATGCCCAGTGTAAAAACTGGGAGCAATTGGCTGAGGGACGCATCACTATTCTCCCACGAGAGGCATGGAGATTTTAGTCAGAACTGACTGTGCCCTCCTACTCCTTATTTAATGAGCTCACAAGATACTGGAAGGAAAAAAATTACTCTTTGGAGGTCTGCCCTAAGACAGTGTGGAGAGAAGACCAGGAGCACTCTTCTTTAGGAGTTCTTTAATATCTACTGTTAAGATTCTTTTCAACGTTTGAGCACAGCCAGCTCTGAATGCCCATAACCTCTCTGTTGCATATGAAAGCAATGAAACTCACAAGGTTTCTGCCTGTTTTACATTGTCAATGAAGTGCCCACGACTAGCAGGGGAGAGAAAGGATGCAAGATTTGATCTTTCAATATTGACATAAAGTCTTGACAATAGTGCTCTCTGGAAGGCTTCCAGGATCTGGTAAACAAGCTGACAAGGAACAGTGTTAAAATATGCTTGCAGAAATAATGTGAGGCAGCAAGGTGATTTTCAGAAACCTTTGAAATATATCAGTCCTATACAATTAGGATCATTTCTGTCCAGGCCAATACAGAATACGCACTGGTACTTGAGTTCAAAATATAAAATACTTACAGTTGTTGATTTGGTTTTGTTTTTATAAATATTAGGGGGAATCTAACAAGGGAATTAAAGAAAACAGTCTGAGATTATTCATCCTCTAAGAGCATAACTTTCAGCCTCCAAATAAAGATACAATTCAATAAACCTCAGATAGGAGACATCAAAAAATCCTCTCACCACATAAATTTTTATCTAAAAATAGACAACTAGATCAAAGGAAAATGTGTTTTTCTCATATTAAAAGTCTATAAATACTGAAAAACAATAAAGTAAGATGAATGCACTGAAGGGACTGGTTGGAAGTGAGGATATGGACATAACAAGCACAGAAAAACTTCAACTGAGAAGCGAATAATTTATGTGCCTTCAGAAAAAAAGATAATATATAGCGCTGACAGAGTAGACCAAGCTGCTAGTGAAAAGTTCCAGAGCTTAAAGAAAACTGAAGGTTAAATATAATAAATGAATTACCCATAACAATTATCCCAATTTATGTGAATAAAAATGTCATCCTTAGATTAAAGAATATATTATTTGGTTTGCTTTATATCATGTGTCCATGATAGTGCCTCAAAAACGCTAACATTAAGGTTACTACAAGGAATGAAAAGAGAAGCATAATTTGATGCTTTAATTAATACTCATTATCTGAGAAATTGTAATAATGAGTTACAATAAATAGTTAAATAGTGAGATACCAAAATGACTGCATTTTGAAATATCCAAGAGGAAAATATGAAGTAGTTAAATCTACACTGGCACACTCTTAAAATACTGTATTTTCTCTCACACTTCACACATTCAAAATCTGATTGAATAGTTTTCCTTCCTCTCCATACTTCTGAAAAAAAAGAAAACCTTCAATAAATCATGCTAAAAACAAATTAAGAGGAACTAAAATGAAAAAAGTGTATAGGGACAACACTGCTTAAAAGCATTTTGCCAGAAGAAACATGCAACCTCTTGAAAAAAGTTGTAAAAAATATAAAAGGACTAAATCCAGACCACACAGTTATGGCAGAGCAAAGGTTTTCAGAGCACAAAAGCAGCTGTGCTGAGCCAGACCAAAGGCTGACCAAGCCTCATGTTCCAATTCCATCAATGATGATAAGCACATTTCTAAGGAAGATAAAAATGATGACACATGCTGTGAATGCTCTCTGAAGTCCATAGTGATTTACTGCTCAGGAGCTTCTTGAAACAGAAACAGATCTTTAAGAGAATCAGGTCTCTGGTATTTCTATCTAATATCTTGAAGTGATATTTTTGTCCACTTCCTTTTTCAATTCATGCAAATCTTTAGTATCCAAAATATCCTGAGCAAAATTCTTTCAAAGTGTATCCCATGAAGACGCAGCTGCCTCCAACTTAACACGCAGGTTTGCCTTGGTTTTAGAGTAACTTGTTTTTCAGATGTCAAGGGATAATTAAGCTAACACTTTACAGGCTAACAAAAGTAAAGTACACAAACTAAAGTGAAAGGCAACAATTAGCAACTTAGAAATTCAGGAGAAAAGTACTGACATGAAACTACTCAGATCTATGGAAAAAGCATAGAATCTGCTTTTTGGCAGCACCAAAGACCAACCCATGCCACAGCACAACAGAGCTGACTGACACTGCCCACCATCATATGACTGCTGATTCAGAAAGGATCACGAGGCATGCAGCACAGGAATGGTAATTTTTGCTCCCCATTGGGTGGTCTAGCCAGCCATTAAATCATTGTGTGCTTGTAAGTGGTTCATATACTGCTTGCAGTGTCTTTTTTTATAAAGTAAAGAATACTGAAAGAAAAGTGAGCTGGGGAGAGTTACCTACCTACAAATTATGTGAACAACTACCTCCTGTTTTTTTTGCTTTGAACCTACCACCTGCTAACAGCATGTGATACTCTCATTCTCTCTTAGGAAGAGAAAATGAACCATCTGTCTCTTTTTATCTATTCCTTTTCCCTTATGATAGGGCAGATTTCTGTCAAAGCCTTCCCTAAATTGTCACTTTTCAGACTGAATAGTCTGGGGCTATTTATGAATTCCCTTGACTGCCATTCTATATTTTTGATTATCCTTTGTGGCTTTCTGTGGACCTCTTCCAGTTGTTACATCCTTTTCAAATTTTGGGATAAGAGCTTTTTCTAGCAATATAATTATGTTTTCTGTTTTCTTTTCTACTCTTTACTTTTTAATTCCCCATAATGCCTTGTAAAGGCCAACCTAGAACAGAGGCTAGACATAGTTAAAGAATAAAGTAGGCATTTATTAAAATGCCTCAGTGGATATGCCTTGAGCAGTACAAGAGCCCAGCCAGGGCTACACCCAAAATGGTCACAAAAATGACCCCCTAGTTACGAGGTCTCTCACTTTTATAAGTTCTGGTCCATTAGCATACTGGAGTTAATTGTCCAAATATAGCTTTAGGTTATGAAGTCCCATTCTTCTTCTTTTCCTCTCTTCAGTCCATGTTGTTTATGCTTTTGGGCCTGAAATTTGAGTGGTTGTTTTCGGTCCCAAGCTAGGAAACGAATGGTTTTGTCTAGCTACTCTGTGAAGAGGGCTTACCAACTCTTAATACAAAGCTCAGAACTACACACTAAAGCAGTACAGAATCTGAAACATACGAAAGCTAAAACCTAAGGTGTCACCCACACTCAATTTATTTTTGACCACTGCTGAACACTGAGCTAATATTTTGATGGAGGTATTCATCATAAGATCCAGTTTCTGAATTATAACAGTCAATATAGAACACATCACTAATGAATAAAATATCCTTTAAAAGTAGAATTTGTATCCAGACAAGGCAAATAAAAAGAAACCAAAGCATATGGTCTGCTTTTTTAAAAGTAAAAGTAAAAAAGGATGATGAAAAAGGAATAAACTTATAGATAAGTAAAACTAGTATTAAAACTTGTCTATATTATTTGGTTTATAAGGCAAGAGTTTGGTAGCAAAAGGGCTACAAAGGTGGGCTCTGTGAGGAAAAAAAAAGACTAGAGAAAAAAGAAAAAGAATAGAGGTTGTCCCTCTATTCAATACAGCTGATTCCAGACACCTCCAGAAAGGGCCCACTGCTGGCCAAAGCTGAGGCCATTGACAATGCTGGTAACACCTCTGGGATAACATATTTGAGTCAAGGTGAAAAAACAGCACTGCAAGTGCGAGAAGACTGAGAATACATGAAAGGAGAAGCCCTGCACTCACCAAGGGCAGGGCAGAAGGAGGGGCAGGAGGTGCTCCAGGCACCAGAGCTGAGATTCCCCTGCAGCCTCTGGTGCAGCCCACGGTGAGGCAGCCCTTGCAGCCCATGGAGGTCCATGGTGGCACAAATAACCAAATAGCTCCAGCAGCCCCTGGAGAATCCCAGCCACAGCAGGTGGATGCCCAAAGGACACTCTGACCCCAAAAAGGCTGGAGCAGGGTCCTGGCAGAACCTGTGGCCCAGCGAGACACCCAGGCTGAAACAGTCTGTTCCTGAAGAACTGCATGCTGTGGAAGGGACCAATGCAGAAAAAGTTCCTATAGGACTGTCTCCAATGTGAAGAACTCCACAATGGAGCAGAGGAAGACCATGAAGAGCAACATTAGCCCCATTTCCCAGTCCCATGGTACAGCTCAGGGCATGAAGGTAGAAGAGTCAGCAGTGAACATGATCCTGGGAAGAAATGGGGGTGTAGGTGGAAGGTGGTTTTTATATTTGTTCCTATTTCTTATTATCCTGCTCTGTTGGATAAATAAATTAAATTTACTTCCCCAAAGTAAATGGTGTTTTTCCTGTGATGACAGTCAGTGGGTGGTCTCCCTGTCCTTATCTTGACCCACAAACTTTTCAAACATATTTTTTCTCCCTGTCCTGTTGAGAGATGATTGAGATGTTACAAGAACAGAAAAGATGTGGCCAAGCAGAAAAGCTGACTGAATATTTCACATTAGTGTGGAAATCAGAAGGAGCTCTTCCTATGACAAGTGAGTAATTGAAACAGTCTCAGACTGAAGTGTCAGTGAAGGATGTTTTAAAATAAATTAGTAAAATAAAGAGTAAAATATCTCAAGTACCATATGTTATTCATTTGGAAGCTCTGAAGGAGCTCTGAAGTAGTAAATTGTGTAATTGTTAACTGGAGTATATAATTTATTGCTAACATCACCATGAGTAAAGGAATTTAATTTGACAAAAGCTACAGATTTATAAATTTATCATTCAGGAAGACGTGAAATTATAGGTCTCTACATTTGACTTTCGTAGTCTGCAAATTGCTGGAAACTCTTGGTAGATTTAGCAGAGACATAAATGTACATGGAGCAATAAGATAGAAAACAGAGCTTTTGTAAAGGGAAATTGTGGTTCACACAACTTTTAGAGTTTTTTAAAGACTCGGTAAGCATGAGAATGACTTTGAATTAATTGGCAGAGCAGCTTTGGAGTGAAAACCCTTCTGACGTATTCCTAAATAAAGAGAAAAATCTATGACAAGATGGCAAGAAAGAGTTTTCCCACAGTGGAAGGATGCTGCTGTTGATGTGTCTGAATGATTTGAACCAGGACTTGTGATGTTCATCAGAAGAGATACTCTGTGGAAAGATGATAGGGAAAAGTTTGCTGATTGCAAAATTATTACTCACTGTATTCAAAAGTGAAATTAATTGCAAAGGTTTGCAGACAGATCTCACAAAACTGAATGAGTCAAGTTCAATGTCACTAAATGCAAAGCAACAAAAACAGAGGAAGAAAAAGATAACATGCGCACAATTTGACTTTTTAAATTACCTGTTACAGTAAAAGCTCTTGGACGATTCTGCGAAAAACAGACAATATAGTAAGAAATAAATTATTAGGAAATTATTAGAAATTACAAAAGAAAAACAGAGAACAAAACAGTCACTGTGGTGCTAAATAAACCTGTGTTGGATTAAAAATGTAAATTATTCTCTGCAGTTCTGGTCACACAAAAATGACAGAGCAGATTATTCTTGAAACCTTGCCCTTCCCACTTCCAGGTGACATGTTCAGGTTTATGGAGTGAGCTAGACTAGACCTAAGGTGTGCCTGACCCCATCTATTTGAATTTATAATTATATCAACAGATCTAGTAAAATATTTTAAATCTCCCCACAAAACTTGTGTCTCTAACTCTCCCAACATCTTTGGAAAAATAATATAAAGGGCTTTCTATTAGCCCCTACTCCTTTTTGGTTAATCAAGCAGAAAACTTGGGCTTCTTCTCTAAGCAACTTGTGACCCTAGAATCCATACTTCATCTCTGAAGACCATATTTCTATGTCTTCCAGAATCTATTCCAAATTGCATCCATTTTAGGAGGTCTTTTCTAGCTTAAATCCATTCTGAAACTTGATTTTTCCTACCTAAAAATGAGTGAGAAATGCATCTTGCTTTTCACCATCTATTATTAGCAAAGAATTCTTCCCTAGACAGCTTTGCAGGAATATTTAGATATAAATGTTAATGTGCTGTAATTGTCCATCTGATCTGTTAGAGCATGGTGGTAATAACACCATGATTGTGGGTTTGACTCCTGAATGGGCCACTCACTTAAGAGTTGGAGTCAATGATCCTTGCAAATCCCTTTCAACTCAGAATATTTTGTGATTCTGTGCTCTTAAAAGTACAGGAAACATATAGGTATCTTTCATTGTGGATAGTCTAAAAGTAGGTTCCACTTACAGCTGAAATCCATGTCCTTGTTCATTTAGGCTAAAACCTTTTTCATTTAGGCTAACGAGCAGGGGAAAAAAAAAGGTTTAATTCATCATCATAATCTTGCTGCTACTAGGAAAAGAGGTAGAAGATTTGTTTCTGGACACTTTTGGAAGCATAGATTGAAGAAAAATCTTTGTCCAAAAGCATGTTGAAGTGCCAACGCGTAGTAAATTCAGATACAGTTCAGCTAAATTATAAGACTCTAGGTACAAAATGAATAAATCAGCATTCATTTGTAATTCATGGCTTTACACATAGAAGTGAATGAATAATCCCTTAACAGAAGAAAACTGAAGGGATAAAGCAGAGGTCTCATGTTTATTTCCTCACTTTAATAACAAAACCAAGAAAAGGAGTAGAAATGTTTCATGTGATAGATTGGTCTACATGCCTGAACATCAGGAGCAAGCAACCCTCAATATCTGAAGGAAGACTGCCTAGCGTGTAAACATTAGATAGAATTGAAAGCGGCAGTTTCCACAGGCCCCCTACCAAGAGAATGCACAGGGGGTGTATGTACTTTATTGCTTGACACTCATGCATAAAGACAGCACAGCTTCTGCAATCTAAGTGAATCTCCTTAGGTTTAATGTTCCATTGAAATTTTGCTGAAATATAAAACATATTTCAAAGGAACAAAACATTTTCCCAAACAGAAACCATTTTACTGTCATGGTAGATTTTTCTCTTTTATGGAAGCTAATTCCTGAAATAGGCATATATTGGAAAAGTCAAACTGCCAGGGTCACTGCTGGCACCACAAAAATGTTCAAAGTAGTATTTTAACATCAAAGAATGCCTGTAATTGAAGCAATCATTCAAAGCATGCCAACAATGCAGCAGATGCAGCACCCGAAACCCCATACAGACTGTGACAGAATCAGATTTCACTGATCCTTGGTTTGGTTTTTACTTCTACTTTGGACCATTTGATTTACAATATGCATCCTGAATCAACTGTATTGTCATAACTAAGCAGTGTCAAAGGGCTGCACAGGGGTAAGAATAATTGGCTGAAGGTGGTGGCATTCTGAGTTTCTTAAACCAGATTTGCTGAGAAAGGCAATTTTTCATGAAACTACAGATGAGGCATAAAAGAACAGTCAGGCTCATATTTGTTTGAAGAACAGTAGGAAGGCTTTTTCCTCCTATTCTTTTTGTTATATTCTACTTAAGAAGGAACACTGACTATTATTTGTTTCTTGATTAAAAGGTTCTTTTTTTATCCACGCGTTAGTTAGCCTTAGTGCACGATTAGCATCAGAAAAACAGTGCAGTTGTGAACATAGAGCACAGACGCTCTGAAAAACAAAAGGTATTTGCAATCTAACAAGCCTCACAGCATTTGCCTTCTATAAAACTCACAGGGGAAAATACACATTTAAAAAACAATTTGTCTTAAAAATTGAGATAAGAGATTTCAGACAATTTTTTTGAGAAACAGCAAGAGATAAAATACAGATCTATAGAAAGAAAATGCTGGGCAAAATTAAGGCAAACACATAAAAATGAATTCCCATTAACAACTATCAATGAGACACTTCTAGTCATATCTCGTGTTTTAAGAGGATAGCATAACTATTTCAGTATCAAGCACAAAATATCATCTAACTGACCATGCTGTGATAATACTTCCAGTGCTTCTCACTCAGCATGTATGACAAGAGCTTCATAAGAGGTCCACAAAAAGAGGACAAATGTGAATTTTGTAAGCATTGTATTGGGCTTTTTTCATGATCCTTCAGCTCTATAGCTAGGTACTCTGTTCATATTTCAGGCCAACTGCTGTGACTATTTATTGTTCTCAAGGTTTTTTTTTTTTCCTCTCTTTCAGTTTTTTTAAAAACTTCCTTTGTGAGTCTTTAAAAAGTTAAGAGATCTCTTGCAGCTGTTAAGTACCATCTGTCATCATTGGGCTGCTTCCACCACTCACGCTTATTTGGGAGGTAACCTTGCTTCTTTCTGTGAGTCTCCAGAATAACTTTGAGTTAAAAGGTCCTATGGGTGACAGATGGAGAAGCTGCAAGCCAGCTCTCTTGGTTGTTTATGGAACAAAGGCTGAATTTCAACTTGCTCACATTTAGGTGCTAAGATAAACAGGTTCTCCCTCTGGAGGCTTTCAAAGACAGCTGCTGTTCTCCAGTCATTATGTAGGAACCCTTGTTATTTACCATTGGAGAATACAGTGTAAAACTTAGTCCAACTCTTACCTCTATGCTACTCAAACCAGAACCCTGACCAAATATGTTTTTCTTTTATAAGGAGATGGAAACCTTCCTTTAAAACAAAAAGTCTCCATGGAAACTGACTGAGAATATTTGTATTCTGTTTTGTATCAGGGTTTTGTTTGGGGTGGTTTTTCTTCCTTATTTTCTCCTTTTAATTTTATTTCATGCAAATCTACAGTGCAGATACTATTAAATACAGTATCAATATAGTGTATAATAAATATAGTAAAATATTAAATTAGTTAAGTAAAATATTAAATATAGTTAAATATAGTATCAAATATAGCATATCAATCTATTTTCAGTACTAAGCCATACTTAAGTGTATTCTGCTAAAATTTTGGAAGAAACGTTTTAAATGAACACCTTATTTATGTATTTGCTTTTGCACTTGTTTGTTTACAAGTTTATGTGACCTAATTTTTTCAAATAATTTTTAAATAAATCAATGATTTAAATTAAGAACATGAACCCACTTTTGCATATCATTACAGTAAGGATACAAGCAGTCAGAATACTTTTGGGCTACATAAAACACATCCATTCTGGACAAATTCCTTCTTTTGATGGAAACAGTGGCTAAAAGAGCAACACTGATATAAATTAAGGCCTCTTTCCAGAGATGTTCTAGAAGCAGATCTGTGGCCAGCTAATTTATAAGCAGACCACCAAGAGTGGTAACAACAGCACATAAGCCTGGTTTTTTATACCATTTTGCCTCCACCATATTGATACAGATACTGACAGGAGATAAATCCCTCTCCTGGAGCATGGGAAAATTGGTCAGCTGAAGATTCCAGCTGTATACCTCCATACTAACAAAGATGATGCTCCTCCTGGTGATATGTGAATATTATGAGAATTAGTTATAGATCCCTTTCCTGCTATGTTTACAATTGACTGTGCTACTGCAAGGAACATTGCCAGAGTAATACAAATAGGTCTGCACACTGCTGGGATTAGTTTCAGTAAACTGTTTTGCTTGTGCATCCAACCATGAATCATTTATAGCATGAAAGCATAAAATAACTGACAAACTGCTCACAATAAAACGAGGCAGTGAAGACATTTGTTAAGAGTATTTTTTTTATGATTGTGAGTATCTTACTGCATCCCTAAAATTCACTTCTCATGCTTTGATATGAGATACTGTAAAACAAAAAAGTGCCTAAGAAATGAAGGTGAAAAGAAATATACCAATTGCTATATTTTAATTGCCTTCAAAAATTTCATCTGAAAAAAAGGAAGCGGGAGCAGGTAACAGAACAGTACTTTATTATTAAAAGATTATTGCAAAAGGAAACAAAGTCAGACATCTGCGTTCCTATTAATTAATACCTTATCCTGTGAAAATTCCTATTGTTCTTATTGACATTACTTGTAATATATGTTGTTCCTATTATGATACAAGTCACGGTGGCAGAGTGTCTTAAAATGGATATGGCCTTGTAATATGTAAAAAAGTTAGAAACTGATTTTATAGACAGCTGAAAAATGATTAGGTAAGGCAGAACTCTACTAAATGATGTATGTTTTGTTTCTCCCATACAGTTTTTATCTAGTTTGATATATTCAGCCTGCAGCTGTAACATGACAATACCATGAAACACACACTTCATTCTTACTGATGTGTTGAAATACTCAGGAAAATGCTTGTTGCAGATTTGTTTATTGGTTTTCTTCCATTTCAACTAATAAAAAGCCAACCATCAATATGGTTTCTGTAATATTGCCAAAAGTTGTCTCTGAATGGGGTTAATTTAATCACAAATACTCAGTATTCATAGGAAGGACATCATCATTCATAGACTTTCCTAAAGTAATTGACTTCATAAAGAGAATAGGACACAAGAGTTGAAATCCCTAGTGCCAAAGCCTGAATGGACCACTCATCCGTAATTTCCATGAACAGACGTATCACATACTTTCAGCATTTCAGGTGTTTTATTTTCTGACTTCCCATAGGTTCTCTCCCACTTTCTTTTTGAAAGGATGTTGGTGTGACCTGGTCCTCACTGTCACAGCTGTCTGAGCTCTGCCAGTAAGTGACAGACAGTCCACATAGTTAATAAATGAGCTTCACTTCTAAATGGTACTGTTTTCCTTTCCAAAAGCATACTCCATACAAGGTTGGTAGAAAAACTTCGGAGGTTCACAGTTCATTAGGGAAATCAGCTGAAGGGCTTGCTGCAGCCGGAGTTTATTTTAAATCATGCTGGCATCTGTAAAGCACCAACATCAAAAAAATATTGTCAACAATTCTCTATGTCTGCTGTGGTCACCTTCCAGAGAATTGATCCAAATGAGGAAGCCTGCAACTCAGGAGTCTGAATTCAAAGCTATGCTCCCAGGAAAATGTGGTGACAGAAAATGTTGGACTAGATTTTCAGATGGTGTAACATGTATAACATGTAAGCTTTAGGACCTCAAGCTAGTTTGACATCAGTAGAAATAAAACAATTTACTGTCTTTCTTTGTATAATGCAAAGCAATGCATATCAATATATTAAATGTTTAAAGTTGTCTCATGTGGGCACCAGTAGTACAGCTAGGGGCAGTATGAGCAGGATCAAGAAGAGTGACAGAGTTCTGGGAGCAGTGGTAAGAGGCCAGAGAGAGAATCTTTCATCAGTCCTTCTGGTCAAAGGGAAGGTGTTTGAAAGTGCCAGTTGAACCTGGCGAATCAACAAGTGGTTGCAGGCCAGGTGCCACAGCCAAGGGTTTGGCTACTTAGAACATGGGATTCACTGTGAGAAACCTGATCTAGTGGGGGCTGATGGACTCTGTCTGTCAGAGAAGGGGATGAGCATTTTCTTGCTGAGATGGTGAAGAGGGCTTTAAACATGTTGCTCGGAGAGGGGAAACTTCAACCCATCCTACTCCTACCAACGTAATGCCTGTGCCAACAAGATATACTCAGAGTCTGTAAAGGGATCACAGGTAAGCAGGAAAGCATCTGAAGAGCAGCATAAAGGAATTAAAGGAATTCCAGCTACTCTAGCTTGGCTTCATCTGCAGGCCAATATAAATGTTTCTCTGCAAACACACAAAAAACGTGGAGAGTAAGCAATAGAAGTTGTAGACACACACATCCTGTAACTGGAGCATTGGAATGGAAGGATACAGACTCTTTAGGAAGGACAGGCAAGGAAGGTGAGGAGAGAGTGTCATCCTTTATGTCAATAACCATCTGAAATGCTTGGAGCTCATCCTAGGGACAGATGAGGAGCTGACCAAGATCAGAATTAAAGGAAAGGCCATTAGCAAGAATCTGCTACAGGCCACCTGACTGAGCGTATGAATGGAAAGGTGTTTTTAAGGTTTTACATATCATTGTCCTGCTCTGATTTGTTGTCCCCTCATGTGCACGGGGGGTTTCCCAATCAGTGGCTGGGCGACATCGAACCCGGCAGCTGAGACCAGAGAGCCACTGGCACACAGCAGCCAGGAGTGAGTTCGAGCTTGCTGGCAGAGCGCTTTGCTTGCGTGGGATCCGGGGCAAGAGAGGGACCAGAATGCCTGCTGTTTGGAAGAACTTTATTTCCCCCAAATGGGAGCAGTGGCAAAATGGCCCCGAGCCAACCTCGGGAAGGGGTTAGAAAGAACGCAATACCTGGGGGATTGAACCTAAGGTAACCAATGGAGGGACTGTAGCGTAGGGATGAGGGTCGAAAGGAGGCAAATGGCAGAAACCCAGAGCTGGAAGGAGGTCTAAGGGGCAAATCACCTGGGAGGATTGGGGTGATTGATAGAGAAGGTTCCAGAAGAACCTGGGCAGGGCTGAGGTGATGGACAAGGGTAGGGGTAAGACTGACAGGAATATATATGGAAAAGTGGGCAGGAGAAGGGAGACTGACACCTCTGACAGACAGGTCAGTGGTGGGAAATTTTGAGACAAAGAACCAGGGGAAGGACCCACTCTGAGGGAAATGAATTGGTATACACAGGGACAAACCATTCTATAACTGACTAACATAGAAATACCTCATCATAACAGAACAATCAAATAAACTCAAAAACAGAACACCACAATTTGTTAGTAATAAACTCAATATCTCCAAGCTGAGTCTGTTTTGCCTGTGACAGTAGTCAATGAGTGATGTCTTCCAGTACTTATATCAACCCATTAATCCTTTGTTATCTTTTCTCTCCCTTGTCTATCACTGTGGATGGGAGTGATAGAGCAGCTTTGGTGAGCGTCTGGCATCCAGCCAGGGCCAAGTCACTGCATAAAACTAAAGCTCTGAAGGAATTAAACCTGTCCAAGACTATCAAGGGCATCAAGAAAAGCTAGGAAAGTTGGTGACAAAAAAAAAGGCTGGGAAAAATTTAGGTCCTCCTTGGAAGGTTCCTGGTTACCTGGAACATAGAGAAGGCTGAGGTACACAATGATTTTTTTGTCAACAACCCAGTCACATCCTGGGCTGAATCTAAAACAACGTGGCCAGCAGGTCAAGGTAGGTGATTCTGCCCCTCTACTCTGCCCTGGTGAGACCCCACCTCAAGGATTGTGTCCAGCTCTGGACAAGATGACAAGGATATGGACATGTCAGAGCAAGTCCAGAGGAGGCCACAAAGATGATCAGAGGGCTGAAGCACCTCTCCTGTGAAGAGAGGCTGCAAGAGTTGGTGTTGTTCAGCCTGGGTAAAAGAAGGCTCCAGGGAAATGTTAGAGCAGCCTTTCAGTACCTAAAAGTGCCTCCAGGAAAGCTGGAGATGGACTTCTTACAAGGACATGTAGTGACAGGACAAGGGGTAATGGTTTTAAAGTGAAAGAAGAAAGATTTAAGTTAGATATTAGGAAGAAGTCCTCACTGTGAGGGTGGTGAGACACTGAAGCAGTTTGCCCAGAGATATTGTGGCTGTCCCTTTCCTGGAAATGTACAAGGCCAGATTAGAGAGGGCTTTGAGCAATCTGGCCTGGTGGAAGGTGTTGCTGCCCACGGCAGAGGAGTTGGAACCAGATGATCTTTAAGGTCCCTTCAAACCCAAACCATTCCATGATTCTTTGATGCATTTATTCTATGATTCATATCCAAGTGTACTTTATTACTTTCGTTCTCTGCCCACACTATCATCTGCAAATTTTAATATTTATTCTGCTATCGCAGAAATCCAGCATCTGTTGCAAAGAACATTTATTGTTCAATTTATTGTGTTTATTGTTTTAACAGTCTTAAGTGCTGCATTAGGGTCATTTCTGTGTCAAAATCCTTGGGTGAAGGAATTTTGTGGGATAAATACAAACATAAGTGAATCCCATATTCTCTTCTAAATTTCTGTATCATAGATGTATTGAGACCCTCATTTACTATCCCACACACACAACTCTCCTTCCTGCTCTGTTCAACTGAGAAACCCTTTTCCCAGAACTATGCTTTCAAAATTGCCCTTTTTTAATTTTTTTTTGAGGCAGCCGCCTGTCATTTCTTCTCATATTCACTGTCGTTGCTGTTATTTGTTTGCTGTGGCACTTGATTCCCTCAGTCAGAACAACTGCTCTCTGTAAAGATATTAATTGATTAAACTGGATAATTCAATGACAACTTGACTGCCTTGCTCTCTCAAGTTTCTCTTGCCTTGCTTGGATCTCGTTTGCCATGTTGATCTGAGACTGCGTGTCATGGCAAGAAGCAGAGCAGCACTACAGCATTCCTGTGGAGAGAAAAAGGAACTTTCTTTGACGTTCACTCAAGAGGTATTCCTGGTTTCCCTGTGGGTCTTTGTTTCCTGTTGATAGTCATTTCTAAGTAAAATTTCCTTGACACCTGACTTGAAAACTTTTCCCTCTTCCCTGGGTGTGTGCCCAGCTCCAAGTCAGAATATAACATGCAGGTGCACCAAGTCTTCTTGCCTGCAGCTGTATGCCCTAATCTCCAACAAGAGGGAACTTCAACATGTCAGAAACATGTATCATTCTCCAAACAGGTGCCAGACTGGATATTTAGGGACACCAGAGTCCCAGTGTGCAGTAGGCTGCTTGTCAAAGCAGACGCCTCTGCAGAGCCTTGGTACCTGTCCATGAGCTGACTGCTGCTGTGTGACAGGGTTCAGACTGTGAAGTCAGAGTCTCAGCGGTATGAAGATTCTACGGGAAGGAGTATAGCCTCCACAGAGGTTTTACTCCTCTTGGCTAAACAAACAAACACACTCAGTCTTTTCTACCTGAATGTGTTGACCTGTGCACTGAGTGAACTATCCAAACTCCATTAACACTGCTAGTGAAAATATTTTTTTTTGGAGCACAGACCTGCACTGCAACTGGTGGAAAAGATACAGAGCAGACATGTTTGTGAAGCAGAACTCCAGCATCTACCAATACTCTTTCTACCAATAGTCTTCCTGCATGTATCAGGGATGGATGAGAGTCCTAATCAAACATTTCATGAGCTGGTGATTAGAACACTGTGTTTAGCTGGGGACACCACATATTTGCTAATACAGCAGAGTAACCAGCAGAAGAGTTACATGTCTATAATATCTTGGTCTCTTGGGTGAATACATGGGTCTTTGCCTTGATGTATGCGGAAAACAGTTTTATTCCTACACTCAAGCCAGCAGATTATAATGAATACCCCTCCTGCCCGCCCCCAGGGCACCGGCTAGCCCAGTTCCTTGAGGGCTTTGGAAGGGTATTACAGGGACAGGGTAAAAGAATTCAAAAGAGGCCCTTCTCCAGGGGTTTCCAAGGGTTTAATCTTGAAGGTGTCCAGGAAAGAGAGAGAGTCAGGAAGGAGAGGGTTATTATGTAGTCTTCTGCTCTGGGAAAGATAACTGGACCCCAGCCAATGGGGTCAAGATAGGAAGGAAGGGTCAGACTATGTGGTTACAGATCCAGCGGTCCTGGGGGAAAGAAACCATTCCCCCAGAGAATACAACAGCGGATCTTGCTACTGATTGCTCAGCATCCACTGAAGCCAGTCAGCCTTTACAAAGTTCCAAGCAGTTGTTCTCCAGAAAACTTGCATCTAGCCTATATGTGATCTGAAATAGGATTCTACATGGGTCTAGAGCTTACTACACAGATCCCAGCCATCCCTCCAGCTTCCATGATAAATAATTATCTTTTAGTACTGTCTGGCTGTTAGACAATATAAAGCAGTGCTACAGATCACCATACATGTTCAGTACATATTCCCATTTGCTGTCCTTTAATTTTCTTCTCATTTTCTTTACCATACTTAACCTCTTATATGCATTCCTCTCCTGTCTCTTTTTTTAGGCAGCTTGTGGGTGTCTTTATGCAGGCTTTTCAAAATGGGTGCTCTGGAAAAGCAATCAGCAATCTCCTGAACCAACTCTGCAAAGAAAAATATCTGTCTTCCTTTTACATATATTCCATGCTGTTTCTTGTCTAAAACTAAAGCTTAAACTGTCAGGCTTACTTTAATCCTTAAAAAATACAGCTGTAGCAATGATCTTTGTAGAAGTAAACAGAGATAAGCCTACTCTGAGGAAGTGAGGGGATTAGTTGAGTATCTCTGAATGGCTAAACCACTTACAGTCATTCTTTGTAGTGTATCTATCATGTGTTTATTATCCTACTATGTGCCAAGAAAAAGAGTGTCAAAATAAATATGGGCAAACTATATTCCTTAATCAGCCTTCTTTTTCACTGCATACATATGATTGGCTGTATAGCACAGCTCCTGCAGAACTCCATGACACCCAGGGCATTTGCTTACCCAGAGTGGAAGAAGTTCACAATTGCTGAACATCATAAATACCAGGCTCGGATATAGATTGTTACAGTTTGCTCCACTTCACGAGAATAAGCTCCGTGAATTATTTTGACCAACACCATTTTAAGCCAGCACAGCTAAAACATTTGTGCTTTGAAAGTCTAGCAAATAATTCATTCATCTCTCAGCAGGTATTCAGAAAAGAGATTTTCTTGGCATGCTAAGCAGTATACTATCATCAGACCTATGACCGTTGTCTCACTGAAGAGGAGAAATGAGCAGATATTGGTGGCTGGACTGTGAAATCTTGTTTCAGATTGTTAAAGCTCATTTCAGTGTATAGATAAACAGCCAGATGATAACCTGCTCTCAGAGAAACATGTTATTGATCAGATTATTTATTTTCAACATTTTCTTCAGTGGCTTTCAATACTTTCTTTCAATTACTTTCTTCAATGGATAAAACCTGACAGTCTTCTTGTAAATTGTGTTTGACAGAAGATTAACAGTTTTAGTAACATGGGTTTTTCCCCATTCCTTTAAGACAAATTGACATTCTGGCATTAAAACACATCGAGACATAATGTAGACAGGTGTAACTGTAAGTTATAACAGTAAGTGAAATTCTTTTAAACAAAAATGCATTAGAGCCAAACTGATAGTTCAACATCCTGTATTTTAAACACATTAGACAGGATTTCGGGGAAATCATGGCCCCAAAAAAGATATCTATCTTTTAGTGGGCCCAGTGTGAACCAGTTTGGTAAAATGTTTTTAGCAATTGGTAACATAAGGTTTTGGATAGATTCTTGTGGATATTGTGGAGAAAAACAGACATCCCAAACTGAGTTTATCTAATGATTGAGATTAAATGACTTGGCTGACTGCAATATCAGAAGCTAAAATTTGTCAGTCCAGAAGGTCATTTGCAGTGTTCCTTCTAAATTATTAGGAATAGGATTTCACTCCTCTCCAAAGCAGCAGAAATATGGTTTGTTTGGGATTTCGGTTTTTTTCTATTTTTTTTCCTAAATATGATGGAATTATTTTCAGCCTGATGGGCTATTTGGGGGATCACAAATGTAGATTTTGACCAATTAAGACAACTTCGTGAAAATTAAGTTGTATTTTGGAAAAAAAAAAAAAGTTGGTGAGTTTAGGTTATACCTTTGGACAATTTTAGAGCTGAAAGTAAATGTTTACTTAAAAATTTGATATCCAAGAAGCAGAAGTAATGTATATAACAAGAAAAGATACTTTGTTCACCCAGACTGAAGTTTCAGTTTCACCCGGGGTGAAGTTTCCTTAGATTTTATGACTTGCAGAGCTGGTCTAAGGTATGTTTTCAGACAAATACACCTCTTATTTCCCAGGGGAAAATGTGTCATGTACAGCTGAATACATTCAGAAAGTAAAGAACTACTCTGCTGAGCAGGTACAGCACTGGAAGCAGTCAGGGCGTGAAAGGAAAAGCCTTGGGTACTGTAGATTTTCATAGCCAGTAAATCTTTGTGGTCACGGAGCAGAAGTTTGAGAACATTATGTTTTCATTTGACTATCACATAGTGAAGATTAGATAGTGAAGATTAGGTGGGATCTAAATGCCTAGATAATCCTGTGAGTTTTAGTCCATAGCATAAAGACATGTAAAGCATAGTTATGAACTTAAGTATAGTCACATATTTCTTTTCTTATAAGACAGTTTATAATGCAAAAGGCTAAAAGACTTTTATGTGAGAAGCTGTCATAAAGGCTTGACATAATTATAACCAACCTATAAGCAGTTTATTTATCTGCTCATCTCTTTTTCTTTGTGACACATTTACCCATGTATGGAACAGATATAACAACCTGCTGCACTATGAAGAATATTTGAAGCAGTAATTGGATACAGGTGCACACATGGAGAGAAAAAAAGAAAGTGAGAAAATATCAAGCCAAAGTGATATGTGTTTGAAAACAGGTAATGGGAATATTCAAAGAACCTGGAGCATTTGAAGTGCCAGTGACAGCTTTACTTTTAATCACAAGGACATTCTGGTGTTGTTTCTACAAACCCCTGCTTTGATATTTTCCTACCTCACTTCTTTATATTCTTGCTTATCCTACTACCATTGTCTGTCTCTAGACTGTGAGCTCTGCAGAGCAGAGCATCTCACTGTGTTTGTTTAGTAATGAGGATACCAATCTCAGATGAAGCCTGCAGTCACTGCAGGAAGACAACTATAATGATTTCACATTCACTTCAGAAACGCATGTAATAGAAACAGTTCAACATTTTTACTTCTTTGCAGAAGTCATACCACTGTGGGACAATAACCTTTCCTTCCACACTCTATTTCCATACTCCCCCAGTGCAATGTAACTCGCTTCCCCTGTTGTGTCAGTGGAGGTTGTTTACTGTCATTAACTTAATCTATTTGGATCATTTCTTTAACACCAGTTAAAATTCACAGCCATGTCTGGGAAAAGAATTTTTGTTCAGTGGCCAGTTGATTACTTCTAAAAGACATGTGTTTTAAAGCTTCCCAGAACTACAAAACTGCCCTTCCTGGGCATATTAACACCACTTTTAACAGGACCTTATCTTTATAATGATAATGTGTGAGCTATAACAGAAAACAACACTGCTCCACTGCTGATCATTTGAGATGCAGAGCAATGACAAATTGTGGATTTATGTCTTTCAAATGGTAAACAAGAGGGTTGGGATGTGTCAAAAATATTTTCTTTAATATTCTAATTTGAATTTAAGGGAATAATTAAATGGACTATCCAGTTTACCCTTTTACATTGTATCAGTTATTAAATTGATTATTAAATTACTGGATCAGGAATCAGATGTGTATTCGGTTCTGGATTTGCTTCAGAGTCTCACTCTGACACTGAGGATCACTCCAAGAGTCTGTGATTTAAGTTCCCTAACCCAGAAACAGAGACTGTAAGACTGTATTTTTCCTTTTGTATTTGGGATATAAAGAGTATAAATGGGGAGTACAGGAACAGAGTAATACTTCATAAAAGTATTTCTCTGAATAAATTCAAGTACTACTACAATACAAAGGGTAACACAGCAGGCTGGTTAAAAACAGAACTTTGGGGCTCATACAATATAATCATATTGTAAGGGTCAAGAGGTAGGATCATTTATTAACAACCTATTATCATTTGCAAAACTGTTAATGGAACTTGAAAGTATTTAATATTAAGTTGTGAGTCAAGATTTGATTACCTCAGGACTGATATCTAGTCTGAGATTTTAAAATATTAGGTCCTTTTTACCACTGTATTGCCTACTTTGTTTTCTGAATAACTCTGGAAAAGCATTTGCATAAAATACTGCCAGAAACTAGGTATACAGTCAGAATGATGGGCTGGCATTTCTAGAAAAATTGGAGGTTTGGTGACTCCTTTGAATAGTGATCTGGTTTTTTAGTATCAAAAACAACATCATTGCCCCGAAAAAATCAAACCGAGAATGTCTCTGTGTAAGGAAATGCAGCTGACATGGGTTGTAAATTTTGGAAAACCAAGTTCTCCTCCTGAAGCATAGAATGGATATTCATGGGAGGAAAGCATAATGAGCTGAATGCCTTCAGACTGAAATAGGCTTAAAATAGCTGCTCTTTGATTTCCTAAGAAATTTCCGAAGCCACCAGGATAATGTACAAAGGAAAGCAGCTTTCTTGCCAGTTACTTTCAGAGCCCTTCACCAAAGATGCCCATCAGCTGTGGCCTGAGCCTTCTGCCTGTTCAGGCCCTGCTGAAATGCCTAATGCTTCTCAGGGGCTGCTCTCACCAGCACAGGGCTCGCTTGGGGCAGGGCAGCACTGCTTATTCTGCAAGAGTGCTGGGGCAATGTACAAACCCAACTAATAGAACCAAGGATACTGAAGTCTGGAGAGGTGAGACCTGGAACAGATCAAGTGAATATGACTTCCACCCACGGTCCTTAACTTCTAGGGTAAGAAATGAACCTTGTAATTTAAGTCAATTTAATTAAAATAATACCAGGATAGAGAACAATAAGGAGCAATAATTAAATCTGGTTCTACAAACCAACACAGGGCAAGTACAGAATGTGCACAAAAGGGGCAGCCTAAAGGTATTTTAATCAAAGCAGATTGATGTTAAATGAAATAATTAAAAAAGAAAAAAAAGCTAAATACAGAACTTTAAATGAAAAACACAGAAGAAAGCAACAACAACCATCTGCTGCCCCTGAAGCAGTGAGGAATAAAAAATACAATTAACAAATAAGTAAATATAGCTCTTTAAGCAAAACGAAAGACAAATGGATCAGAGAAACTTACCAAAATATATTCCTAATACATTTTCACTTTACCAAAGCATAGGACTGATATTCACCTGAATTTTTTTAGTTTAATTAGTGTACTGTAATGGCACAGAAGGATATAATTTTCTTTGCTTAAACTTGACAGCAGATGGAGGGACTGAGCACAACACTGAAAAGCACATTTTTAATTATATGAGTGCACTGAGGTCCTTAAAACAAGCTGAGAAAGAACTTCACATATTTTTTCCTTGGTTTAGATATGTGACTAAAGAGGTTACTGGCCCTCACAGCTGCTGGTTGCTGCTCATTCCCCCTTGCAGACCTTGCTACCCTCTCCAGTCTGCTAGCTCAGTAACTAAAAGGAAATTAAAGCCGCTCAGCAAATTTAAATGCTAAGTTCTGGACTCTATTGGCTTCCTTTTAATTTTTCTTTTTTTTTTTTTCTCCCTTCACTTTTTTTTGAATTGAAACTGAGTAGAAGGTGACAAATCATGCAGATTGGAGCTGTGGTAACCTCCCGTAAGAAGCAGGAGCAAAGAGAAGTTTCTTTTCAAGCAGGTATCACTAAATCCAGAAGACAATTTGTAAGTAAGCTGTTCCTTGTGTGAGTGGCAAGCTCTAATTTTAAGGTTAGATTTTCCCAGTCTATATTCCCATGCAAGTAATATTTTTTGCACCAGGAAGAGAGGGGAGGAAGATTTGAAAATAGTTTTCAAGAGACTAAGAACTTGGATGGACTCTGTAGACACTGCAAGGAACAATCAGAGCAGGTGTGTGTGTGTCAAAGATTTGACTGTGAATCAGTGTTAACTGTGAGTTTCTTCAGAGCCATAACTAGGATTAATATGGGCTTAGTGTATGCAGTGGTAGGAAAATTGACTCAGCATCCAATAAATATGTGAAGAAAAGAAGGCTCTGGGGAGACCTTCTAGCACATTCCAGAATCTAAAGACTGTCTATGAGAAAGATAAGCGAGGGAATTTTGAGAAGAGATTGTAGTGATTGAATAAGGGTTAGTGGCTTTAAACTGAGAGTAGATTTAGATTAAAGAAAAAAAACCCTTCAGTATGAGACTATGAAGCACCAGCACAGGCTGCCCAGAGAATTTGTGGATGGTCCATCCCTGGAAGTGTGCATGGCCTGGTCGAATGAGGCTTTGAGCAACCCGGTCATGAAAGATGCCAATCTCAGACCAAACCACTGATCCTGAGAAGCACTCTGGTCTGCCAGAGATATTTTTCCTGTGTGTCTGCAAAGTATGAGACAAGTTAAAATTTCCTTTAGAAGAAATTTAGAAAAAACACCTTAATGCTGCTACATGGCAACCTTGCCACTGAAAAAAATTTGAACAGGACTTATTTACAAATTCTGGCAGTCTTACTCATACTGAGGAGCAGTGCCCTCTTCCAACATGGAGAAGTGACTTGTATCAGTAGTGCTAATAATACCACTGGAAGCTGTGTGATAAGAAATATCTCTCTGATATTAGTCAAACTCCACAATCTGGATTTCTGAGGTGTATTCAGTTTATAGATGTGGCTAGTATGGGAGCAGGGTGAATCTTCTGATAAGCTGAAGAAACAGAATCTGTACATTATACCTACATTTATTCTTGGATTTTTTTAATTTATTTTTTAAAAAGAAAATCAATAATTTTAGTTCAAGTCAATATAAGCACTAATAGGACAAAATAGTTCAGTTAGACGTGTCTCAGTCAGCGTTGTATTTAAGGAAATATCACAGTAATCGCACAGTAAGCTGCAGATGCACTGATAGATTCATGGACAGACAGAGACATGAACTAACACTGAATGGAAGAAGGTGCCCTTGCA
Source organism: Irena cyanogastra (assembly GCA_013397155.1). Lineage (NCBI taxonomy): Eukaryota > Metazoa > Chordata > Aves > Passeriformes > Irenidae > Irena > Irena cyanogastra. The sequence continues at coordinate 157,215 of VWZV01016568.1, forward strand.
TCAGCACAACTGTGCAAATTCATGATCCTGCTTCTGTGTATTTAGAATTGCTTGAATTTAACATCTTTGACCATTAATAACAATCTTCTATATCCAGCCATCTTCTGTATCCAGCCATCTCATATAAATACAAATCATAAAATCATAGAAAGGTCTGGGTTGGCAGAGACCTTAAAGATCACCTAGTTCCAGCCCTCCTACTGCGGGCAGGGACACCTTTCACTAGACCATATCACTCAAAGCACCAATCACCCTGGCCTTGAAGACTCCCAGGGACGAAACATCAGCAGCTTTTTTAGAAAACCTGTGCCAGTGTCTCACCACTCTAATTGTTTCTAATAACTAATTTAAACCTTTCTTCTTTCAGTTTAAAGCCAATACTCCTTGTCCTGTCACTATATGGCCTTGTCAAATGTGCCTCTTCTGCTCTGTTGTAACCCTCTTTAGACACTTGAAGGTTGCTCTAAAGTCTCCTTGGCACCTTCTCTTCTCCAGACTGAACAGCCCCAGCTCTCCCAGCCTGTCTTCATAGGAGAGGTCAGAGCTTCCACCCTCTGATCATCTTTGTGTCCTCCTCTGGACTTGCTCCAGCAGATTGATCTCTCTCTCATGCTGGGGCCCTAAGGCTGAAGGTACTATTCCATGTGGGCTTCATGAGAGTAAAGGATGATTCCAAAGCATAAGTCTGACATGATTGTATCCTATTAGAGGAGTATTGCAATTACACAATCAGTGAAGGAAGTTCTAAACTCAGGCAAATATATCAAAATTTACAGTTTAATCATTAGATCATGTTCGTGCCTGGCACAGTGGAAGCTCTGTCCACAGAAGACAACTCCAAGGCATTACAGTAACATAGATATAAAAAAATAGCCAGGGATGGATGAGAAAGTACTAATGCAAAGGGGTGGATGAATTTCCTGCTGATGTCAAATGCAGTCATGCTGACTTTAATGGGACCAAATGGAAAGACAGAGTGTGATTACAATATGATAGGATTTATAAATTCATTAGAAAGTACAAATACTCTTCCTTGTTTACATTTAAGTTTTCATTTTAATTGTACCTTAATATATCTTCCTTGGGAAACAAATAGATGTGACAAATTATGCCAGGTAATTTGTTGTAATAGATGCAAAGAACTAGAAGCCTGCTGTGAGCCATCAAACACATTTGGAGGTCAAAGCCATACTGTTTAATTCTTAGTTCTGGGAAAGAAATTATTCTGGTAATGTTACCTGGATACCAAACTGCACACAGACACTTGACTTTGCTGTTAATGTGTGAAAAACACTTCTTCAGCAGCCGCCTGCTCACAAGCAATTGCAATGGACTCTGTCACTCTTGTTATGCAGGGAAACTGCTTCTCCTTCTGTTACAGCTGTTGGTAAAGTAAAGCCATATACATTACTTCCAGCCTTAATTCCTTAAAAAATTATTTTACTAATGTCTCCTTCTTATCTCTTTGGTTTTTGTTCGTTTTTGTTTTTGGTTTTTTTTAAATTTAAATTACTCTTTTTCTATGTCCATTGGAGCCTGCACTTTTCTCTCATCGTTTCCATTTCTGAGATCCCAGTAGTGGCCATTCTACCTCTGTGGACACAAAACGTTCCTCTGTATTAATGTTGTGCATTAAAAGTTAAACCCATTAGTGCTTATACAGAGAGACATACGATGGCCTCTAGTGGTTCTCTGTATGTGTGCAGATCCAATCTTCAATGCCCCTCTCATTTTATGACAATGCATGCAGGAAGAAAAAAAATATTGATGTCCGGCTGTTGCCTTTTATGAACAAAAACCTTTTGGAAGCAGCAAAGAGAGCTGCACAATATGTCCAGAAGAGAGAAGGTGATCTCCTCCATCAAAATACAAGCTGAAATGTTTCTAAGTACTGCTCATAGTCAATATAATGCAACCGCAAACCACCTAAAATGTCCCTTGTCCTTTGGACTGGGCACCAGAGATGAGATCATTCATTCTGAATGGAGGCATCCTTCCTGTATTTGACAGCCAAAATCAGTGACCTTGCGTGCAGAATGGCTTCCCAACTCTGTTTCCAGATGAAGAACTGCAGGATGACTGACTGTTAGCCAACAAATGCGTCAGTCTCATTTTTCTCCTGAGTCACATCCAGGTCTGCACACAAATCCGTACCTGCAAATGCAAATGCATGGAAGAATCTTGGCCCTCCTAGCCAAGATAGGATATTAGATGCCCACACAGAGTACATCAGTTGTTCTCACTGCAGTCCCTCAAACCGAATGTGCCTGCCTCAGCTCTGATGGCCATGCTAACAAATCTGTACCCCTCAGGACTCAGCATTGGCTGGCCAGGGTCAGAGGCTCCCTGATCCGAGTGTCCAAGGAACTAAAATGTTATGGCTAACAGCGTACTCCTCTGCACATTGCTGCAAACATTCAGGCTGTTTTCCCCTTAGGAACTGTTTCCTCAGTGCCATTTGGAGGAGCAGGTTTGCCAAAACAAGAGGAGAAACAGCATGTTCCATCTCATTTGAACTCTGTTACTCTCTGAAGGGTGTGTTGTTGTAGCCCAGGAAATATTTTGATTTTAAAATGCAGCTATGCCATGTAGGCAGTTTTCCTCTGAAAAAAAAAATTACGGTATGGTGAGCACAGCATCTGAATAAAAACATATTTATGCCAGGTTAATCCTCTGAATAGGCAAAATAATGTTACACTACTTTACCCATGTGATTTTTCAAAGGCCTTTTGATCTACTAATGTTGGCATCTCTTTAGGTTATAGCTCCCATATTTTAGGGATTTTGATTACTTTAGTTCAAAAGAAATCTGCATTCTCAATAGTTTGGCATCCTCTATTGTTAAAAATTATCCACAAGAGAAATAAAGAACCATGGCAACAAGAAAAAAATACATTAAATATATAAATCTCAAAGCATTTCAGTTCCTTATTCTTGCTTTTTAGCCCTCTTTTTTCTTTAATTTGTTCATTTTTTTACTCTTTTTACAAATTCAAACTTTGGTTTTTAGACTTGTTAGATAGAAAGACATAAGGAAAACAAAGAGATAAAACATTCTATAGATACATTAGTCAATGACAATCTTAAACTTCTACTTTAATATAGCTGTGATATGCTTAAGTGTAGTCTTCAAATATTTCTTATTTACATAGATGGCCAAGTTATGTGCTTAAATACGTATCCAAATATCCAAGCATAGGGTGTCTAAGGACTGAAAGATTAGAAGACAAATTCATAATGCCATAATTTCTTTCTCAGAAAGAAAAATAGTCTCACAAAAAGTCATTTAGGATGAAATAATGACAGATCTTGAATCTTGACGCTGAAATCCTATCAACATAATTAATAAGCAAGAGGCAGATTGTTTGACTTCTGGCTTCCCAAGAATTTAGAGGGCAAAATATAAGATAATATGGCTGAGGGAAGTCAGACATGAAAAGATGACAGGTGAAAGGCTGACAACCCTCAGAAATTATCTAAACCTCTTCTTTCTACATTATAAGGCATTCTAAAGTAATTTGAATAACACTGAAAAATTGTCAAGAAAATGCATTTCCAGCTGACCTCTGTTAAGGTTGGTGTCAACCTTTCCTACTTATTTCCCAACAAAGTTTTCTGGTTGTAATTTTCTATGTGTGATCATTGCTTCTCATCTGCCACACAAGGTCTGTCCCTATGTCTCTTCGTTTAGTTTCTGAAGGCATAAATACATTTGCAAAAATAATTCAATTAGAAACAACAAAAAAAAACCATACAAAAAAGCATACTATGAAAATAACTTATTTTAGTACAGAATATCTGCATATAGATAATTTCCATGTAGCACCTACGTAGCTACTCATAGCAGTGAACAATAAATATTTTATTCCATATACCAGTTTATGATGATGCTGAAATACCTTCACTTTTGTCTCCAGACTCATCTCGTCCTCTGTGGTACAGTGTATTACTTGTTTTGCTGACAACAAACACTCAAACATCTGACATTAGATTGCTTTCAATTAAGTGTGCTAGAACCAAAGACTAAAGCTCCAGGGAAGAGGCATTTCGACTTAATGCCAGTTAAGTAGAGGCTGTCCCTGTACTGCAAAATACAGGTGATTTGAAATGAGTCCTTTAGACTGCCTAGATAGCACAGATCAAAACTATTGTATGGATTTATTCACATTTGACTCTTCCTTTTGGATTTCCTTATTGTGATGCATGGTTTTACTTATTCTTTTCCAAGATCCACGTTTAAAAGCAAAACTCTGAAGCTATCAGTTTCAAGCTTAAAAAACAATGTATCAGCAAAATCTTTTCAAAACTGCACCTAGCTGAAATGGGTTTTTTATTGCTATAAGCATAGAAAAGATACCTAATAAAGATTAGAAGTGGCTAAATGAGCTGTATGTGGGGGAAGAATCACTTAAGCAACACTACAAAGCATATCTATATTCTTAATATACTGAATCCCTTCTTATAGCATATTACTGTACAGACTATTTGAGGAGATTGTGTGCTTTATTATCCTTTCTTGGTCACTATGTGCTCAGCTGAAGAGTTTTAGAGAGAACTGGACAAGACACAAAGCTGATGATATAGAGCCTAAAAAATTGGTCTGATTCACAGGGTTGCTGAGAGCCTATTGAAGTAATTGGCTCCACAGCCACTTAGCACTGTGGAAAATAAACCATTTTCTCTCGTACTCACTAGTGTGAAATGAAGCATGACCCAAAACACCTGCCATCTACAGCTGGCTGGAAAGTTCAAGAAGCTTAAAAAGAAATGGGAAATAAGATTTTTGCTTTCTCTTCTATTTTCCTGTAATTTTTATGTAGTCGCTTCCCTTTGCTTATGAATGGAAAGCCTAATTTCAAATCCTTACCCAAGAGAATTTCTCTCACCCAGCACAAACCAAGCATAAAAACGATGTAGGTTCAAAAATATCAAGCCTGGGATGTTACTGAAAGAGGAAGGTAAATATCTGTCCTATTATCAGGAAGCCGATACATGCCTGCTCCACTTATAGCCATTCTTAGGGTACCAGGAGGGCCTGTTTTTCTCCCATGCTGTATCTTTGCTACTGTTAACAAATGCTGCACTGAAAATCTTGTCCCTAATGAGGTCAGGAGTAAAACTGTTATTGATTCTTAGAGCCAAGGATTCAGTATCTTTATGTATTTTTCCCTCCATTTAGTGATAGATGTGTTTGTGTTTAGAATTGATAATTAAATAGTCATTGTAATATAACCTAGTAGTGCTCTTTGGATAACTTTCAAACTTTATATTTGAAGAACCGGACTCTGAAACTAAATGAAATCTGTACTTAATTACTCTTCTGTAGACATATCAGGTTTTCGTCTTTTTCAGAGAAAATCAGCCACTATTTTTCTCTTGAGGTAGAAGGCCCAGTGACATTCTGACTAAAATGGATGCCAATCGAGCCAGTATTAATACAATTAGAATAGAATGCATCAATAATTTAAATCCTTTGTGACAAACTACAGGGAAAATCATGTTGTTGTCTTGCAGCAGATAGTTTCAAAGGCAGAACTGAATTTTTAATGATTTTTTTCTTCATAGTACAATTCAATTTGAGAAATATTGTCAAAATTTAAAATCATAAAAACTGCATTTAAACTTTGCATCTGGAATTACATTTGTGTATGAGAGTTTATGGCTTAACCATGAGCTGTCCCAGACCTTGCAACTCAGATAAGACTGTGATATGCAAAGGAAAACATCCTGCCTACTTAAATCAGAAGTTGATGGAGAAGTCAGAGATTTTCAGTGGCTTTTCTCAAAACACTGAAATCTTTTATGTCAGCTTGTGACTGAATCCCTACATTAGAAAAGTCAGGTTCTCTGTTTTGAACATTCTGACCTAATTTATTTTATTAAAGGATAAATTGCAACAGAGAAATGGTGGCAAATTCTGACATATAAATATGATTTCTTTTAAGAAATAGGTAATGATAAAGCTTAAAAAAATACAGACTTATTTACATTCAGTAATATATCTGTTCTGAAATGCCTGAATACTTACTAGGATTTGAGCAACCAAAATTATTTTAACCTGATTTTGCCATTTTGTCTTTCTACTTAATTTTTAGTGAAAGATAACCATTAGGGAAAGGCTAAGACTTGACAAAACACTGCATAGGATATCTGTGTTCTGAGAAGGATAATAATGTATGCATGTAACTTCGGAAGTCTTTTAAGAGACAGTCTGAAATTCCATTTTCAAATACTAATTTTGTTAATCTCCTAGAGTTCTTAGAGTTTGTTATGGCTAGTTCTTCTCTTGCTGTGAGACACTGGAACATTAATGGATAATGACTCAAAACAATCAGCCATTTGCAGAAGTAGTAAGAAGCAGATCCTGCAAGGAGGGATAATGCTTTTTATCATGCCAAAATCCTTCCTTACACAACAGGCTCAGGTGTGAAAACTCCCCTTGGGGGAGATACAGGGATGTTCACACATTCACACATAGAAGATATTCATCCCTTCACATGGGGTACAACCTGCTCAGCTGCTCTGACATGAGAGGCAGCCGTTGTGTCCGAGAAGGTGTAACAGACAGTGTAGAACTCCCCATTCTCGGAGAGATACCTCAGCATTCCCACCTAGGCTGAGCATGTACTAACCCACTGAACTTTGTATTTCATTGGCTACCATGATTCCTAATGGATCAAGACTGAGGCAACCACTTCAACAAACGTACATCTAAAGTGCAACAATCAAGTCTTGTGAAAAATTACAAGTAAAAAGCTGTATTTAAATATTCTGAAACAGATAATACTATTTAAAATAATTAATTAATGTTTATGCAATTTGGATTGTAAATCTTAGGGCTAGAGTACTGTCTCCTATCAAGAAAGTATGATCACAGATTCACAGAATCATGGAATCACAAAATGGATAAGGTTGGAAAGGACCATCGTGAGTTGCTTGGTCCAATCTCTCTGCTCAAGCATAGTCATCCTTGAACACATTACACAGCTTTGCATTCAGACAGTTCTTGAATATCTCCAGAAGGAGATTTCACATCCTCTATGGGAAACCTGTTTCAGTGCNTAGTCATCCTTGAACACATTACACAGCTTTGCATTCAGACAGTTCTTGAATATCTCCAGTAAGGAGATTTCACATCCTCTATGGGAAACCTGTTTCAGTGCATGGTTCCTTGCACAATAAAAAAGTTCTTCCTCATATTCAGGATCTTCATGGAAATACAATTTCCCCTCTGTTATGTATCCCTTAGATACTGCTCCCCAGGGTTCACAAGATTATCATATCTTTTTGCCAAAAAACCCCATCACTTATGAAGAAGCTTAGGATATATCAGAGAATTTATGTGGCTGACAGCTTGCTAGCAACTTGACATTATTCGTAATGTACACAAGCATCTAAAACAGCAAAGCAAAGCAGGAATGTAGATTATGAGATCTTAACATATAAGGAATAATAAGTGGCATTGTCACACAAGGAATTCTGCTATTTCCAGTAGACAATAGAATATGGAAGATTTTAATCAGGATAAAGGTTTCTCTGTTTGACTCAAAGCTTGCAGAAACATATGATGGGGGCAGATGTTTTGCTACATTTCTTTTTTGAGGAGGAGAAGGATAGAACAGTTACCAAACAAAATTAATAATTCTCCTAATAGCTGCTGTGAGCTTAAAGCTACAGCCACTTCCCACTTCAGTTTAGTTTAATTTGACAACTTGAGGAGAACATTCTGAGTTTCACTCTGGAAAATTAGACAAGAAAATGAATCTGAGATGTCATAGATCAGGAAGCATTCAGAAAATGTGAGGATGACAGACATACAGAAATAGGAGAAGCACCATTCCTTATGAAAAAGGAATTCACTTGGTTAATATTTTTTTATATATGTTTGGAATAGTTTTTTTTCTGGAGATAACATATTTCACTTCAAGTTTTTTATATATTTTACAAATGCTAATGAGTGGAGCTTCAGAGCTGCAGCCTCCTATGTTAAGTGCATGGTATTAGTCACATATCACAGAGGAGAAAACTTGTGCTAAGCCTTGTAAAAGCAGTGAATTTTGCCATGTGTGATTCTGGAAAGTCAATGTATCTCCACACTAACATGGGAATGCACTGCTGAACAGATTAGTGATGGGTTGTGTATAAACTTGCTGTGATTGCTCCTCTGTGCACAAATGCATTGTACATGTAAATCAAGCCTGAGTGCTGCTTGGCATGTATATTGTAAAGGATATTAAGAAACAAGGCACATACAAAGAAGATAGAAGGAAACAAGCAATGCACAAGTAGTAGGATATGTCTGAATAAAGCTGATTACACACTCAAATTTTGGTTATATTTCAGCCAATCAGCGAGAATGCAAATGTGAGTACTTGTAGAAAAAAAGGGAAAAATATATGTCAGCAGGGGAAAATTACCTAAGATGAACTTGGTGCAGATCACAAATTAATAGCCTGTCTTTTGCTCCCATCCCAAGCCAATAAAACTGCTCACTGTCCTCTACATTCAGCTTTGAAGCCAAAATTCATCTTTGAGGGAAACAGCAAAGCCAGAAGTGGCAGCAATGATCCTTGTCATTTATCTATTTCTTAAAATGGAATCCTCCTCACAGCTGTTCAGAAATCTCTCTCCTATATGAGGCTCACTTCCTTGCTCTTAGGAGAGGAAAAAAGAGAAAACAAACAAAAAAGTGTAAGTCCTATTTAACCTTGTCTGAGAAATAAAAAGAAAAAAATGCTTCAGGAGATAGTTTTTCCTCTCTTCATTTCTTACTCAACCTATAAACAATATGCCATCACTGAGGTGAATAAAAGGGTCATTTTATAAGGGCAGTGATGCCTTGATGAAAATGTGTTTTGCCACTTGTTTTATTAATAACATTTCCAGCTTGCCAACACTCTCTGGGACCTTTCCGGAAGTCTGGAATCATCAGCCATTACTTAAAATAGGAAAAAACTGAATTCCATTCTAAAATTTTTCTCTTGAGCAAAAATTTGATTTCATCTAAAAAAATAGTAAAAAATTGGAGAATTTTTTTCTAATTACTGAGAGTACAATCTGTTTTGAGATACACCTGAAAGCATACACATTTCCTCTGAGACCACTTATAAAGTGAACTGCACTGTCATATTTTCAAGGCTCAGTTTTAATACTTTTATGTGTTAGAGAGCTAAATGATACGGTAACAAGGTATAGAAAAGAGCTTTTCTTGGATAACCAGATTTTGAATGGGATGGTGTGGATCTTTATCAATCTGTAGTAAGATTAAAGTAGTAGGAAGGCAGTAGTATCAATAGGATGAGAAGATATTCTTCATTAAGTAATTTTGACTGGAAGGAAAGGTAAACTGTAACTGAGAGTTGCAATGGCATTTCTAGTTTATTGGAAATTATTGTAAGGTTAAGAAACATTGAGGAATGTAGCTCCACCTACTCTCCAGTACTCTGAAAGAGTCTCCAAGATTCTTGGCAAACAGAAAATAGATACTGCGTCCCATGAAAAGCCCCCAAACTTGGTGATATCCTTAGAAACCACAGTTAGTGGATAAGGCACAAAGCTGAAGCCATCTTCTGTTCATACTTGACAGATAATTTTAAAATACTATTCCATGATTGTTTCATAGAATATACATTCAAGTTCCTGTTTCACCGAAGGATCTCATAGATCATCCTGGATAGTGTTACCAATCATTTAGAAAGCAAATGAGTAACCACTTGAGTGTGCTAAAAGTCCCTTATCACAGACATTTGATAGACATGTTTCATGAAAACAAATGTTGGTAAAAATCAGAATCAGTTCACTTTAGAAACTGTATCACTGACACTTTCAGTGGCTGCAGTAAAAGATAACCCACAAAATTCACCTCAATTGGATCTTTCCCTGTACAGTACCACTACTGTATTTTTCAGCTCCTTTGAAAATTCTGGAGACCACAGGGTCACGACAAGCAGGCTCCAGCACAGCATCTGTGTTCTCTCTCCAACACCCCCTCTCACTAGTAGGCTGAGGGGGGGCAAGGTCTTGAGAGAGGGCACAGCCAGGATAGCTGACCCCGACTGGCCAAAGGGGATATTCCACACCATAAGCCCAGCAACAAGGAGAAAGGAGGAGGCAGGTGAGGCGAACAGAGGTGTGAGCAGGGCCTTTTTTACAATGATGCTTGTCTTCCAGAGAGACCACTATGCATGCTGAAACCCTGCTTCCGGGGAAGTGACAAGACATTCCCTGTAAATGGGAAGTAGAGAATAAAATCTTTTTTCTTTTGTTTTCACATCTCCAACCTTTGCTTTTCCTTTATTAAACTGCCTTATCGTCTCCCATGAGGTTTTTCCATCTTATTTTTTCCCTCTGAGGAGAGGAGTGACAGAGAGGCTCAGTGGGGAACTGGTGTCCAGCCAATTTCAACCCCTTACACAGAAATGTTAAGCTTTTTCACTATCAACCTTATTTCTCTTGTCACTCCTTAATTCTGTCCAATTCCTTTTGCACTTTTTAACTTGCTATTGTTTAGCAGAAAACATTTGCATGTAGTAGCTGTAGAACAATAACATAGAAATGTAGAAGAAAGTTTTGGCAGGCCTATCTCATCAATATCAGTAACTGAGTTTTCTTCAGTGCCATTAATACTGTGTGTAAGAATAGCAAAAAGAATTTCACATTTTTCTTTCCAATTCAGCTCATATATTTTTCAATTATTTTTTATTCATATGGAAGAAACTTGACAGATTTTGAATATACCATCAAAACACCTTTTGCCACATTGAACACAAGTCCTGTCTAAATCAGCTGTTTTCCCAAAAATCATGTAAAAAAGACCACATCGTAGAAAGGAAAAGGAGAAAAGAAAAAAACCAACAAATTTAAAAACAGGTTTTCTTCATATTTTAGCTTGTGTACAAGAATATTTCTCTTAACTTTAAAAATTTTGAAGTAGGAAATTCAACAAACTGAAAAAAAATCTGCAATAAGGAATGGATATCAGTTTAGCTACTTCGTTTTCATGTTACTCATCACCACAACATCTAAAAGATTTCAGCTATTTATATAGGCAATAAAATTAACACCTATTGAGTATGAGACATTCAATTTCTCATGTCTCTAAAGAGGCAAATTTCCATACATGGACTTTTTTCCTGATTTTTGTAGTTATGTGTGATGAAATTTGTTCTTAGATATGCACTCTGCAGTTGACGAACCTTAATGGGTGTATTTTAGGCTCTAGTTCATAAACTGGTGATGGATTATTGGAATCAAATAAGATTACCAATATTCCCGGTGGGACCTCCCTGGCTTGCCTGGCCTCCACGTGTGAGCTTAATAACAGCAACTAGGCCGTCTGTACCCCAGGAGATATTATGTAGCTCACGTGGCTGAGGGTCCAAACTTCCAGGCTCTGGGTGCCCTGCTGACCTCTGCTAGAGAGACTTGAGGCGAAAGGTGGAAGAAAAGGAGTGAGTCCTGAAGAGAGTTGTGTTCAGAAGGTTTTATTCCAGCCTGGTAGGCTTCTGAATCAGTCTCTGCTCCACAGAACTGTAAAGAGACCTTCTATCTTTCCTGGTGTTTCCCAATTCCTCCTGACCGCATGGCTGAAGCACCTTTTAACCTGGGGGAGGAGGGGGAGGGGAAAGGTAGCAAGCCCACCAATCCAGGTAGGGGAGAGGAGGTCCCAAGGACAAACTGATACCTGGGTTGCTCAATACCCTTCGGGGTCTAAGACATCCTTTGAACTTGCCCAATCACACGACGCCTTGAAGGTTGACAGACAGTCCTGGGCCAGAGCCCAGGGGGTGGGGGGAGGAGGGGATACACACATGCACCTAGGGAATGGATCTTCCGGGGGAAGTGACCTCTTGGGGTAGAAGCTGGCCTTGCACTGCAACAATGGATGTCATTTCTTGAGGGAGTTAATCTTAGATAATATTTTGCACTTAAATTTTGTGCCTTTTTTCTGAGGCTCCCAAGTTACTTTGTAATGTAGAAAGATTCTTCATTATTATATATTGGATAGACAGGTAGATGTTAAAGCTATTTCACTCTTGACCAGAAAAAATGGGATTCTCCTAGGAAAACATATTAACTCAATGTCAAAACCGGTCTTAGAAAACTAGAATGATTGCACAGTGCTCCAACTGACTAATTATACTTCCTATTGAATTCTTCTTATGTAGGTAGAGAGCTTCAAGGTCAGGCAGTACGTACTGAAAATACACTAAAGGTCTATTTCGTTATTGAGGCAGATGAGAAATTATGCACTAGCTTTGTGTACAGGGCAGTGAAAAAATTGTGTTCTATGTGTGCAGATGCACCACTGTGCATACTGGTTGAAATTATATTCTTTTATTGTGTGTTCAGAGAAGGAAAAACTTTGTTTGCACTCTGTGTCCAGAGACAATTACATGAAAAGTATTGTTTCAGCATGACAACTATAAAAATTAATTCCTTGATGCTAGCCCTTGTTGCTTGATGATAACTAAGTGTATAGAATTTTCTCAGAGCTTTGTAACCATTTGATTTTCACAATTATTATTTTAAGATTAAAAATGTCACATTAGCAGTATAAATTCATAAACAAATTAAAGGCAGCAATAGGAGATTGGCAGTTCCCAAAAGCTGGAAGATTATCATCTACAGATCACACATCTGCAGTGATATTGCAATGATCAGAGTCAGGGACTTGTTAAAATCTTTTATCAAAATGCAGAAATGAATCTCAAATAACTGTTGATAAAAGGTGTGGTTTGAAAAAAGATCTTTGAAAACATAGCTAATTATAAAGAAAAGAAAGACATATTGAGCTAGGCTAATTAAAATAACCTTTAAAACAGACAGGCATAGAGCTCTGCACATAGAAAGGCTGTACATTAAGAAGGAAGAATTTATGGCTTGAAAACTTTTAATCTGGAAAATATTTTAGTATTTTAGAAGGAATTTCTTCTTATCTCACAAGACATTTATAGGTAAGAAAATTTTGTTGTTTCTTCTGATTTTTTGAGCAAAGTAACATATTTTGGAGATGAATTTAAATATGGATATAAAAATAATGAAAATTATGGGAGAATTCTTCATAATATTCTCATATCTGAGTTTTGGAAATAATTTAAAACAACAGGAGATACTAAAGGAAATAGCCATCAGTAGCTCCTGAATTCTTCCTCTGAGACCATAGCAGATTTCAACCTCTTCAGCTGTAAGATTTTTACAGCATAGTACTGTCTTCATTGGAAGAAAATGTTGGATATTAATCAACTCTAACAAAAAAAAGTCACCATAAAAACAGTGACCAGGAAACAAGACTTTGCAAATTAAAATAGCCAAAAGACTATTGTCAAACTGTTTAATAATTTGAACAAATGATTAATTGATAGGTATTATCTACTACAATTGCCCATGATACTCTAACTTTTAATGTTGAACTGAAAACACAATTTAGCAAAATGAAGTTTTAGGATGTTAGGAAGCTTAGGAACGTAAAATAAATCTGAAAGTATTGAAAAGCTGATCAGATAAACTATTGCTCCTTTTGGTGAAACATGTGAAAGTAGAAAATGAAATTTATCTGTAAATTACATACCCTGGTATTTCTTTAACATACTGTTGCCCAGACTGATCTCAATGACCCTTTGCATGTCTGAAGAGTTTATAGGCAATGAATAAGTTACAATGTGGGTTTATCCAGATTTAGTACAACAGGATTTTATACAAATTTCAAACTACTAGACAAGTTAAAATAATATATGCAACACCTTTCAATCTAAATTTTACTGTCAGAAAAGACTACAAAGCTCTTTGCATGAACCAAGGAAGATCTCCAGAGCCCAGATGAATTTTAATTTTTCTCTATCTTAATTTTCTATCATTAGCCCGGTGCCAAAGAAGAATGACAAAGATATTGTCAAAGACATATATTTTTTAACTTAATTTTTTAATATAAACTAGTGAAATCACCAGGCTAGCATATGTTAATACATATCTCAATGTGCAAACTGTTTACACATAAGCAGGACACAAAAATTACTGATATGCCTTATAGGGAGGTACAAGAGAACTAGATTGGCCTCAGACTGATATATTTTAAGGCAGCAATCCAAAACACTTACCTGCTCTTCAGTGGCACTGGCTAGAAGTTTGCATTGCACAGATGGGTAGGATACGAGTTCATGTGAAATCAGGGGAGAATAAAATCTCTCTCAATAATTTAGGGTCATTTCAATCCACAATTTCTTTTCATTTACTCCCTGAACAAAGCTGCTTGTTACTAACACGAATCTGAGCAGAGAAAGTTGAGACAGACTGAATGGGGACCTAGCTCAGCACTTTGCTGTCAGTTGCAAAATTAACTTTAGTAGATCATCAGAAGCAGGAGTTACCTCTGGTTCGTAGTGCAAGCTTCCATCCCTGAGCTAAAGCTCTAGCAAGTCCTTGAGGAGTAAGTGACACCTTTACAGAGAGAGAGAGAGTGCTGAGTACAAACCTCTACAAACCTCTCCCTAACCCTCAGGACTCTGGCATTGCTCCGACTGTCACAACTCATGTCAGGAATTTTTTTAGCTAGTAATGACCCTGGAAAGCACATATGCTGTGTGACTTGCACAACCAGCTCCTAAACTAGTCTGTGCAGCTGTGTGCTTCTTGTTACCTTCACCTTTCTAGGAAAATTACATCACATTGGAGAGTGATTCAAGAAGCTTCCGATAATCTAACTTTGAGATTCCCGTCCAGAAAGTGCCTGTCACTCAATCCAGATGTCAGGAAAAGCAAACAATAAAAAAAACTTTAACTCAAAAAAAAATAATGAATAAAACATGAAAAATGGCCATGAAGATCCCAAAGGCTTGTTGGAATATATATATCAGTAAGAAATAAAAATATTTATTTAATAGTTTATTGATACTGAGATTAAGTCTATTAGGCATTTCTTTCCAGCATTTAGCAGACAAGTTGAAGATGTTTATTAGCCTACATAGTAAGGGTCTTTGTGCTTTTTTTTTCACATTCCACATCTGCAACTGGATTTTGTATAAAAATAAAGGAAGCATGCTGTATTTTATACTTCCACTACTACTTAAAGTCTGTTCAGGGGTTCACTACTGCTTAAATTCTCTCCTCCTTTTTCCTGCCTCTCAGAACTGATTTATTCTTAAGGAGACAGATTCAATCTTCATCACCTGAACTTCATCCCTTTGCAGTGAAACTGCTAGTGTTATTTAAACAGTTCAGTTGTTTCCTCTGCTTGACTAAACTACTAATGGCTTGTTAAATAACTGAGCTAAAGGCAAAAGGTACATTTCACAGTGAAGCTTTCCTAGAGACTTTCTGAGAAGATATTGACTTTGCTTTAATTGTCCACGACAAGCTAACTTTCAAGTTCCTAGCCCAGAAATCAACTCTATACAAGAGCACTGTAGGTTTGAATAAGAAGCAACTTCTCATGGAAGTGCCAAAACCACTCGAAAAGAAATTGAAACGACCAAAATACTAAGCCCCCCTGGGAAGAATGCGAATCAGTGTCTTGAACCTATGTGTGGATGAGACTTCTTCAGCAGTGATGAGGGTAGACAGGAAAGGTGTTGAGGCCTTCTGTTTGTGAGACAACAGCTAGAAAATGGACTTGTAAAAATTGACAAAATTAAAAAAGAGAGGTACCCTGAGACCTAAGGCCTGCCCAGATCCTTCTGTAGGGCCTTCCTACCCTTCAGCAGATTGACACTCCTGCCCAATTTGGTAGCATCTGCAAAATGAGGGTGCACTTGATTCCTTCATTCAGATTATTGATAAAGATATTAAACAGAACTGGCCCAAATACTGAGCCCTGAAAAACCACTTGTGAACCATACTCCACTTGTAACTGGCCACCATCTGGATATGACACCTCTCTGGGCCATACAGCCCCATGCTGTCTGGGCCTCATTCCCTCGGTGTCCTGTGTAATGGTACTCAAATTTTTCTATTCCAGGACTTTCCCTAGAACCAAGGTCAGGCTGACAGGCCTGTAGTTCCCCAGATCCTCCTTCCAGCCCTTCTTGTAGATGGGTGTCCTATTTCCAATCTCCAGTCAAGTGGGACCACACCGGTGAGCTGTGGTTGTTGGCAAATTATATAGAGTGTCTTGGCAAGCTCTTCCACCATCCCATTCAGTAGCCTTGGGTGGATCCCATTTGGCTCCACAGACTTGTCTGCGTGTGTGTGTGGTGTAGCAGGGTCGCTGATCATTTCTGTGATAAATAAAAGAGCAAGGAGATCTTCTTCTCCAGATAATAGCCTTTATTAAAGAAATGGCCTAGGAGGAGGTCAGGATGCGCGTGCACACCCACTGTCCCAAGACGAGCTGAGGAGGAGGAGGAGGTGCACATCTGTCCATCACTGAAACAGGCAGAGCTGGGGCCTTTGTCCTCGCAGAATATACCCAAAGGCTCTGTAGAATGGCTCGGAGTCTAGGGTCCTCTGTCTCGCTCGGCACTATTGCAGTCATGTAGACTTGGCTCAGACTTGTCTAGGGGATTGGATGGCTCGTCTCGATGTTGCTCTTTCACAGTGGTTACTTTCAGCTCTTAATGTTGCACGGATCTCTGTCTTTTGGTCACTAGTTACTGTCGTCTCTTCCTCATTTGCATGCGCTGGTTCCTCTGGGAACAGTGGGTGTCATGCCTGACGCTGGGAACAGGAACCAGGAAGTGGGGACACAGGAAGTAGGAAGTAGGACACACAACTGGGGAAACAGAACTTCAACAAAATTGACAGTTAACTGAGAACCATTAACAATTAACAACAGGAGCTTTAATTCACCTCTGGGGCCTTCTTATTTATTACAATTTCCCTTTGGATTATGGGGGGTTTCATTCTGCTTACCTTCCCTGTATTCCATCTCAAATTGCTGGGTACCTGGAGAACAAGGAGTCTGATATTAAAGACTGAAGCAAAGAAGTCGTTAAGTACCTTATTCTTTTCCTCATCCTTTGTTACTATATTTCCCCCTACTTATATAAAGGATGAAGATTCTTCTTGGTCCTCTTTATGTTGCTAATATGTTTATAGAAGTATTTTTTAATTGTAATTTTCATCAGTAGATGTATTAATTTCTAGCTGGGCTTTCCTCTAGTTATCTCCCTTCCAACCCTCAAAATATCAATCACAATCTCTCCTGAGCTGCCTGCCTCTTCTTTGAAAGGTGATACACTTCCCTTTTTTTCCTGAGTCCAAGACAAAGTTCTCTGTTTAGCCAGGCTGATGATCTTCTCATCCAGAACATCTTTTGGCAATGGGGATGGCCTGCTCCTGAGCCTTTAGAATTTCCTTGTTGAAGAAAGTCCAGCCTTCTTGCAATTCTTTTCCCTTGAGGACTGCCTCACAAGGAACTTTGTCATGAGTATACTTTTCTGACTACAGTCCAACTATCAAAGTGGCACACAGGCAAAGAGCTCTTAGCTGCTGTGTGGTAGACTTCTCATACCTGAACTATCACACATCAAGGATTGTACACGCTAGCTTTACAATAGTTTCATGTGGGCCAGACACACACACTTTCAACAGCAATTGGGAGCAGACTTACTCCTTTGCTAGGTAGGCTTAAAATGGTGCGTATAAAGAATGCTTACAGGTTGGTCTGGACAAAGAGTTGTGAATTATTTATGTGATTAAAACTGTGTATTTGCAAAAAGAATATATAAATTGCCCAAAATGCTTAAAAACAAAACTCGTTCATTTCATTCAGCTCGGCAGAACGACAATTAGGAAAGGAAAAGAAAAAGGGAAATGTTGTCCAACAGATAGGATGCAAAGCATATTAAAGAAAAAGAAAGGGCTCAGTCCTCCTCCAGAGCAGACAGTGTTGATTTGTGACAAGATTTGTCACAGAAGCAGCATCAATCCAAACTTTTCATGACACAGAATGTAAACCAGAGTTATGCCCAGTGCCTACAATGTGATAAAGACAAAGTCATTCCTCCCTCTTGCACAAGCCATGTGACCATCTCTAGGACACTATGTATCTACCTGTGTCATCTTCACTACGTGGAAGCAAGCCCAGTCCTCTGCTGAAATGCACAAAGTGAACAGTTAAAGTACTCAGGATGAGTTGGACATTAAATATTCACATTCTTTCTCTTTAAATCACCTCCAACAAGAACGTAATCTACTCACTGGAGCAGTTGTAACTTTTCAGCTCCATTACTCGCTTATTGTTTTGATGTGCCCTCCCATCAATCATGCCTTTGTACCTGACAGTTTTTCAGGACAAGCAGGATTACCCGTTTACACATCATCATCTGAGTGCCCATAATCTGCTCAAATGAGCCTGTTTCCAGGGTTTGACACTGTGCTCCTTTTACCAGCATTATTGGCATTACCTCTCTTCTCATTGAATGTGCCTCATCTGCCAACACCTCCCACTTCTACAATAGATACAGGACAAATCCACCACAAATTAGCAAGGGCCAGTTACTCAAAAATTATTACATGTAGTTGCAGGTCCAGCAGAGCATGCTGGGGGATGTGTTTATATTCTCCACACATTTCCTAACTCAGGCTTAACACATGGCATCTGATGCTTGCAGGAACAAAATGTTCATTTATACCAAGTGTAACAGTACACTTAGCTCTGTGCTCTCATTACTACAACTTTATTTTTCTGGAAGCTTACTAACCTAATTGTAATTTATAGACCAAATGTTTCAACTTAACAAAAATAACATTTCTTTGTTTTTCTCTGATAAAATACATAGTTAATTTAGACTTCTGAGTAACAAGGTATCTCCAATATCAGCATATTTCCAGTTCATATACTTATACATAGTATGCTTTTTAGACTTAAATTTTCTCCCGCTTGCTTTTTCTAAAAAGTAAAAATCTCAGCATGATAATTGCATTGTGTTCATGCTGCAACATCAAAACTAAATGCTTTTGGGCTAGACACTCAGAAATTACAAATGTAATTAAAGCTTTGCTTCAAAATACTTCTCTGAGCTTATTGGAAGTGGGAAGTACTTCCTCTGATGTCTCAGTGTTCCGACAGCTGTGCTTAGTGAAATCAGGTTAGTTTCCTCTCAACAGGTGCAAAAATAAAGATTTCCACTTTTGTGGGAGTTGTAACAATCTAGTAAATATAATACTGGTCACCAAAGCAAACTATTTTCAGAGAATATGCAACCTAATAACTTAGTGTCACAAAAAAGACATTTGAGTTGCAGTTACATTATTTTGTTTTCTGTGCTACATATCCATTCTTACTATAATTTTGAAGTTTTACATGTTGTAATTTCATATTGTGTACCTTTGATAAAGTAACTGATCTGGGGGGAAAAAGATGTGCAATATGCTGAACATACCTAGGCTGCAGCAAAATCCTCAAGAAATGCCACATGAAAAATTCCTAATGAATATAAATGGATGGAATGAAAGATGACACAAAAATAAATAAAGAAGGGTTTGCAACAACAACAGTGTTTCAAAGCAAGAGTTACTGAACAAAGAGTACTAGTGCAGAAATGATCTTGCCACTTAATGAGTATTTTTGTTAATGACCTTTGCCACCAAAGGTAGGACTATGCTAATGAATATTGTCACTGAGGAAAATTTGAGAGGCATTATCAATAGCAAAGATCAAGATAAACACAGAGGAAGCAATGAATGACCTTGAGAACATGAGACTCCCATTTGAATGACATTCTGCAATAGAAAAAGAAAGAAAAACAAGGTACTAAGCCCAAGGACTCCTGCTATAAAATCAGTTTGAAATACAAAAGAAGGACAAAATACAGAGAATACAGGAGAAAGGAATGTGACTTTGCCACAAATGAACCTGCAATAATCAGGCCAAGAGATATTCCATTAATTTTGAAGCAAACTGACTGGTTTAGTGAAGCCATAAGCGTTGTCTACAAAATACCAGATTAACAACAACAGAAAGGGAACTCCAGCCTTCAGAAGAGAAGGATATTTTGTAAAGGACAATTTTGTAATGTCCCATTTGTTTGAATATTAAAAACCTCTTTGCTTTAAGAAGATTATGGAGCAAACTTCCTAAGGATTATAAAAAGGAAGGAATATAAAAAGTATCCAAAAGTGGCAGGGTACATTTACATGTCTGGTCACCTTTTGTATATCCGTGACATGGCAGAAAACTACATCCAGTGACCACGGTCTCTGTGTCAGAAGTTGGTGGGATGAGGACAAAATCTCATCTGCTCTTTCTTATAACATATTCTTGCTCAGTCTTCTTCCTAAGAAACCATTAGTCACTAAAAAACATCTCCACAGACACAGCTTGTGATAACAATAATCGTAACTAAAAAAAAATAAAATAAAATAAAATGAATAGACATATTTTTATCCTCGTGATTTTTACTTTTAGGTCTCCAGAGCTAGGAAGACACATTCTAAGTGTGGTAAGGGCAAATATTTGGGTTATTGAACCATCACAGTATTCAATTTTATTTCGACAAATAATTCAAATGTTCAACCCAGAGCAACTCCTACATATAAGCATTCACAAAAAATGAGATTTTCCCATCACATAAAGAGGACTTTTTGAATGGCTTTGCAGGCCATTTAAAGCCTTCATTCCGTGAACTAGAAGGCATTTATGTCTTTGTGATATAATGTCCTCAGGACTTTATTGACATTTACAGGATGTGAATTTCTGTCAGGCAAACATAAGTTGCTTCATAAAGGATAGTCCAATTTATAGTTATTAGTTTATTCTCAATGGACATGTAAGAATTCCTTTAAATAATAGTCACTGTAATTTGAAATCTCAGTATAAACTCACTCAAAAAAAATAGTAAAAAGTATTCAGAGAAATGAGTTTTTCTTTTGAAATGAAAAAGTGCAAATCAAAGAAAAAGTGTTTGGTCTGACTGCTGAAATCAAAATATGAAAGAAGAGCAGTGGATAAAGGAGATAAATGAGAGGTTAACAATTCTTACATGTCATCTCTGGGCTCCCTTTGAAGGAGTAAAGTTCTGCAGAGTCACTTCCTCTCTAAAATCTGAGAGTAGTATGGAAAAAAAAACCCAAATCTGACTTGAAAAAATTGGAATAAATGTCAAATCTCAACATTTAAGGGCTCTGGAAGTATCATGGTTCTGTTATTCTTTAAAAAGGATGGCAAGAACTAATCTAAGAATATTTTCTTCGGTCTCTTGAGCCTTGGAGACCTTTTTGTTTGATATGAACCCCTCCACATCTGACAGAGACCCACTTTACAGAATGGAATAAAGGATATTTTTTCATTCTACCCATTAGTCCTTAGAATGAAGCTGCCACAGAAATGGAAGCTGCTTCCATTTCTGAAGGAATTTTATGCCTTCTTAGGAAAATAAAAAGAACCAAATTTAATTTCTTTTCTTTGAAGTGTAATAGATGTTCAAGTAAAGGCATGATAAACCCCTGCAAAATTAGGCAGTGTAGGATTAATAAAGAGTCATCTAGAAACTGGAATCAGATCTCTTGGGAAAGTGTAGTGGTTCATATGACATCCAGTCAGACCTGACACTGGGTTTCCAAATATCTTCCTACTTGTGATTCCTCTGTCAAGAGTGACACTTTATCTGAATTCACATATAGCTCATTGATTCACTGTTAATTTCCATTGTTCCTTTGCTAATCTGAGAATTTAAATTTTGCAACTCCTTTGTGTCCTGGCTTTTTCTGGTTATCAAATATTTTGCTCAGAAGCTCTCAGTCCTGAAAGTGAATATGAATATATTCTGCATCAGAAAAGGAGAGTGGCAGAAAGAGGAATTACGTTTGACCAACACACCTATAAATCCTGCCAATTTTCTCCCTACGGTGGCAAACAATGTCTCTGTATTCTTCCCATGCCACTAGACCTTGCTTCCACTGGACATACACCCGCCTTTTTGTCTTATTTCCAAGAGAAATGCTACATGCATATATGTCTTCACATAATCATTGTTGTCATAATTTGGTTTTGTTGCCAGCTCTCCTGGAGATGTAAAAGACATTTAAGTATGGTGCTTAGGAACATTCATTTATGGTGGATGTGGCAGTGCTGGGTAATGACTACATGATCTTAAAGGACTTCTCCAAACTAAACAATTCTGTGATTCTATGATTTTAAGATAATAATTGCAGCTGTCAGTCACAGATCTTGATAAAGCAGATAGAACTGATAGAATTTTGATACATGCTCATTAATGAGCAGTGGAATGCTTTTCATTTCATAATAACTGGAAAGAATAGGATGCCACAAGGCAAAATAGTAGTTTTCATAAAGAATGCTAAGGGGGGCGGTCTCTGAGTGTTTGACTTACTTTCAGGTACAAGTCCCAGTGCAGACTTGCCTACTAATAGAGGTGCACATGTGTCCAGGTGAAAGTTTAAGCACAGGAGGGGAAAAGCTATTTTTGTTTTAACAGCAAGGAGAAGGGAAGGAATTGAGCTGTACTCCATTCCACCAGGACATATCCAGAGTGAGATTCTGGTTCTTAATAAAATATATGACATAATCCCCATTTTGAAATGGGAAATAAGGAAGACTCAGGCAGCTACAGGCCAGTCAGTCCTACTTCTGTGCACAGCAAGATCATGGAGTAGATTCTCCTGAAAACTAAGCTAAGGCACAGTGAAAATAAAGTGGCTGGTGACAGCCAACAAGGCTTCACTAAGAGCAAAACATGACAAATTTGGCGGCCTTCTTGCGCGACTACGGCACTGTTGGGTGAAGGAAGAGCAACTGACATAGTTATTCAAGCTACAGTTCAATACCATAGGTCATCACTCAATATAAGGAAAACTACTCTTTTCTCTGCAACAAGGAGTGGGTAGTTGCTAAGAGGCTACAAGTGTGGCTGGCAGCAGCCATGGTGGTGTTTGGGAGACATAGAATGCCCATAGGAAGTAACCTCAGTAATCCTGCACTGACAACAAAAACTGAAAGGTCTCTGAGGCAGAGTTTACTCACAAAACAAGCTCACAGTCTGTGGAAGGAAAAAAAAGTTCTTATTGGACAGGTTAAAAAAAAAGGAATCTGAACCTTCTTCTCCACTCCCTCCTTGCTTCACAGTAGTATTCAGAAGAAAAAAGAAAAAAAAATATTTTGTATGCAAATAAACAGGATGAAATTTTTAAAATACCTGACTAATAACAATACATTTTCCTCTTTCTAAACAGCCCAGAAAAGGGCTTGAGGTTTCTTGAGTCAGTGGGTAGTGGTTGGTGGTTGTGCTTTTCCCCCACCAGAATTACTTTTTACTGAGGTAGTGATGATTTCAGCAGAGTTGCTGAGTTGGCTTTCCTTGTGGCCCATAAATTCTGCATTCTTTGTGTCCATTATCAGTAATGAATCCTCCTCCCCCAGCTTTGTAAGCACTTAGACAGTAGTGCCACCTTTATCTTATCTCAAGTTCCCATCACAGTGGCTTAGAACATTCCAAATTCCAGGTATCTGCAGAGGTATATTGGTCAGTGGTCACAGATGCCCTCTGTCCCATAGCTTGGGGTGATCTTTCTTTGACTATGATATGTGTATGAGCCATTGCTTCCCTGCACAGTTTGCCAGCGGGAATCTTTGTCTGGATGCATTACCAGGATGCGCCAGCCAGACCTTGCCTGTGCCAGGCCTGGAGTTAACACCACCCTGTCCCTCCATTGTGTGCTTATCTCATGGCAAAGTCTTTCTGTGGCCTAAATAGTGTTTGAGACAGGCTGCTGTGCTCTCTAAGTCTTTACAACAGGTCAGAGGGTAATTAATGCTCCAGACACTGGTCCTGGGTGCTGAAGTTTTCCATGAGAAAGGGCTGATTCAAGTTCAGTGTTTCGGCAGAAGGTTCCAGCTAGAAAAATATTCCATTGTTTCCAAGGGAAAAAATATTGCCTCTGGCCAAGTGAAAAATACAAAACCAGATTTTTCTCTGAGCAGCCTAGAATATCTGTTTTGGTATAGGGTCTGATTTGAATTTTGATCAATGCTGCACTTGTTGTACATCAGAATAGTAATTTTTGGCCTGACAAAATGGACTTGAGAAAAAAGAAGGAAAAAATAATATTCCATGTAAAAGGAAACTGACAGCCACTTGGTTAAGGGAAACTCTGCATTTTCTGGGTTTTAAAATTGGTGATCAAGGATCTGATTTGTAGAGATACTAATCCTTCCCAGCTGGATTGAAAGATGTTTGGAGCTGGTTTTAACCATAGTGGATACTATGTAGAGCTAAGTACTCTATTATAGAGGAAAAAAAATAGGAAAATATCTCAGAGCCTCTAATCATTCAACATAAATTAGTGAATGCTTGGTGCTTGCTTATTTTATGCAGCAAATAACAGTCAACCGTTCAACTGTAACATTGGAAAATAATTTACCTCCGTGAAGGTATTAAGGGAAAAAATTGATTCATGTTTTGAAGTCCATGGGTACCATTGTAATGAGTGCAGTAGCCAAGATGATGAAAGGACTAATATTCTTGTATTCACAGAAGGTTTTGGCTGAAGCAGGAGCCCTATGGGTGAGAGGAAAAGTTCATGTATATAAAACACATGTGCAATCTCAATTCTATAATTTTCTAGCTTTTATGTTCTAGTCTTTGTAGTGGTGAAAATATTCTCTTCTTGGATTTTTTTTTCTTTTTTTGCAATAAATAGAGAAAGAGGCAGAAGTGAAAATGTATATTGTTTAACTAAAAGCAGTCTCTGTGTTCCCTCCCCTTTGTCTCTGGAGGGATGTTCGTAATGGTTATGTAAGCTAATAAAAGGAGAGAAAACTTAGATCCTTTATTATTCACTGCAGAAAACACAACTACACATTTATACAGCCCAAAATATAAATTATTTACCTGATGGACCACAAAGGCCTCTGAAGAAAAGTGTTAGCTGTCTAACTAATACACTTTGGACACATACATGGGGGAAAACAAATAAAAAATCCTACAGCATCTTTATCCAGTGCTTGCAAATTAATTGACAACACTTCAGAATAAACATATAGAAACCTTTGAGTTTTCTTAAATAAAGCCAAACTAATTAGGTTTTCTTAGATTTAGTGCAACATTCCAAACACTCATTGACAATGAGGCTTCAAATTTGCTTGAAATCTTTCCAGGTTATTTTTTCCCCAGTCATAACTTCAGAACAAATATTTCTACTCTTAAAGGGTGTTTTTTAACTTTCCTGATGTACAAAAAATGCACTGTGTTAACAGTGTTAACATTCCAATACTGTCCTGGGAAGAAAATGTGTGATTAAATCTAACAAAGTTTTAAAACTAATTCAGGTGTAAACTGCTCAGTCTACCTGTTCAGGCTTTGTGATATGAAGAAAATTCTTCTCCAGAAGGATTGCCAAGCATTGGAATAGATTGCTCGGGGAAGTGGTTGAGTCAACACACCTGGAAGTATACTTAAGATATGTAGATGTTGCACTTGGGAACATGGTTTAATGGTGGACTTGTCAGTGCGGGGTTGATGGTTGGACTTGATGATCTTTTCCAACTTTAATGATTCTATGATTCTAAAAGATTAAATAGACCTTGGCTTCAGTGTATAGCATTTATGTAGCTGGATAAAAGTGGAAAATTCAGTTTATAAATTAATTTAGGCTTATTGGTAGTACATAGTATTCTTTGAAAACTTAGACTATTAAAGCATTTGTTAACTCAATAATTATGTAATACTTAAGAAAACTTCCCGAACCCAAAGAGAAACTTCATCTTTGTGTAAGCATTTTTAATGGCACAAACAAGAAAGCAACAAAATTAGAAGGTATAGTCGATTAAGGACAGCTAGGAAAAGCTCTGGAGTCTGGTTTTCTTTTATCCATAGTGTTTTTACAACATTAATCCTTGAAACTTAAGTCTGAGACTAATTTTCAAATAAATCAAATTAATTACCAAGTAAGTAAAGAAGTAAATAAAGGTAACAGGGGCAATTATAACTTAGGAAAAAACAAAAAAAACATACCATGAAGAATTGCATATAGAACTCCAGAGCTCAGAGGCTGAAGTATTTTATTTCTTTCAATAAGTCTCATATTTGTAATAAATCCTATAAAATACTGTTGTGGACACAAACAATAAAGCTGCAAAACTTCAAGGAACCGATCATCAGAATGGCTGAATAGGAGCAAATAGAAAAGTTACAATAGAAAATACAATCTCTAGATCAGAAAAACTAGTTCCTATCAAAAAATTAAGCCAGGATCATCCTTTTGGTAACATTTTCTTGAATTACGGTAGATAAAAATGGCCAGATTCAGAGGGAATGTTCAGTAATACTTGAAAACTCAAGTACTCCCCAGATAGTCTCCAAGATTTTTTGTGATCCAAGATCTTTATCTGCTTCTGGAAAATCTTGTTTTAATCACATTATATATATAACTAAAATAAAATAAAAACCACAAACAAACAAACCTCCCCCCCCCAAAAAAAATAAAAACCCTACCCAGTATGCAAGGTGTAAGAGTCAGTCTGAAGTTTCCTTCATTTTTGCCTCACGATCGTCGCAAAGACCCTCAAACCCTAAAACTCTCAAAAAGACTTTGCACAGAAGTTCTGGCTTGGTTGAGGTGGATGCTCGCCAAGTGATTGTTTGCAGCTGTGTTTGCCATGCTGCCATGGTACACTGCCTCGAGCAAGTACACTGCCTTGAGCAGGGCAGGGCAAGGAGCGGCTTGTCCCCACCTCTTGGCCAAATGAACTTTCTGGGGTAACTTTGGTGGTCCCCCACGGAACATCCTCTCATCTTCCTCACAACCACCGTGACAGATGGCGATTGAAGCCCCCTCCCGAGGACTGAGACTGAGATCCCTATAACTCTAACACGGGCCAGAGAAAAGCGCTGGCCGGACTGAAGCGAGATGACTGCCAAAGAAGGTTGCATACATTGCAAAACATGCCTGCTCAGAACTGGCACTGATGGTACTGACAAAGAAATCAGTACTAGCCACTCTGGTCATTACACCAGAATGGTCAAATCTCCTCTGATTCTGGCCCCATGCTTCTCGCTTTCCAAAGGACTATAAAAGTACCCCCCAAACTCACCTGCCTTTGAGATCTCCCCAACGGACAGAAGACTCTATGTCACTGGACGGCTGCGAGGACTTCGGCGTTGGTAGCTATAAATCCTCCCTTACCCTCTATTTTCTCTCTATACTTTGTTTCCTTTCATCTCCCCTCTATCGCAAAACATTGATGATTGCTTTAAATAAAGTGCATTGCTGTTATTGCACTGAGAGTCTCCTTGCATTGCCTTTCGCGCTCTTAGATCAATAAACTAACCATCACAAATCCCGCCTTGCGGATCGTGACACAAGGGGAGAAAATTCTAAAATGACATCTCCACTAAAATGAAATAACACCTAAATAAAAGATAAAGAATACATGACCACTGAAACACCTTGATGTTGTTATCTGATGAGGAATGCTCTCTACTGGCACTGCTTCATTCCCTCAGCTGCTGCTTCTCTCACAATTTACCACAGGCAAATCACTTCAACCCTCACTACTTCAGCTTCGCCATCAGTAAATCAGGACTGGCACTTCATCTATTTTGTAAAGCGCTCTACCTTCTAATGGCAGAATTCTCAGTTGGTAGCTCAGCATTATGATAAATATGAGACTTTTGTCATGCAAAAATGATTATACTTTTAATGGAATTACAAAATATAATTAACCTTCAAGCTTAGTACTATGTGATAAAAGTAATCAAAACGTGTGACAAATCTGTTTTATTGTGTCTTATATCATAATTATGTATTTCTAAACTATACTACAAAGCTCAAGGATGGTTTTCTTACCATTGAAAAGATAAACCACTAGTGGTGATTTTGTTTTGTTTTGATCCAAGCCAAGAAAATGTATGCTACTTGGAAAATCCATGAGGTTCAGGACGGATTATGTAGCACTGTAGCTCACTTGCTTCTTGGCCAGCCAAAGGGCAATGGAGAGCCTGGCTGAAGAAAGCACCCTGGAGCTACCGGCCAGCGAGCTACTACAATGTGGGTTCTAGGGGCTGGCAGAAGGTGACTGACGCGAGGATCCAGGATGAAAAGCAAGAGAGGAGCCAAGTGCTTGCAGTTCAGAGGAGCTTTATTCTCTCTCAACCAGAGCAGAGGCCAATGGCCCAGAGCTTGGCTGGGGAAGTGATTTTAAGGGATACAACGTTTAGGGGCTGGAACACGACTTAACCAATGGGGCTCTTTTAGGGGAGCGATGAAGGACGACAGGGAGCAAATGGGAGACACTTAGAGGAGGGATGAGGCTTAGGGGACAAATCAACTGCAGGGATCAAGGTGAATGACAGGGAAGGTTCGAGAAGGACTTGGGCAGGGCAAGGGTGATTGACAAGGATGGGGGTAGCACCAGCTGGGATTCACAGGGGTATTTTAGGAAACTTGGGGAGGGGAGGGTAGATTGACAGATAGGTGGCGGGAAAACTTGGTGAAAAACAACTTGGGGCAAACCATTGTGAGGGAAACAATGTGAGGGGGGGTACAGAGGGACAAACCATATCTAAACTAACTAACATTAAACACCTAACTTCTACAGGAACAACAGCAGACACTTAAAAACAAGACGCCGCATAGCACTGTGGAACACTTTAAACTGTCAGAAGGATAATCTATAAATTGTTAAATGCTGTTTAAGAGTACACACGAGTTACAAAAGTAACAACAATCAACTATGCTTTGGTGGCAGCAAAGTGTAAATGGGCAAATATTAATAATTGCTTTGGAGATAATTTGGTTATGCAATCCCATGGTTTGAGCCATATAAATTCCTTATAAAACCTTGTTTATGAAAAGCTAAAATTAAGAAAAATAATCTCAGGATAGTCACTATTTTATGACTGCTCCATTGAAGTGGGTTTATCATCAATGAAAGATGGAAAGCAGGACATGCATGACACATACTGGTTATCCCTCTTACAAAGTCTTATCCATTTTGTTCAAGACACAGTCCCTTAAAAGGGAACAGGAGTTTAACCTCTGGACAAAGTGACAAATTAAGTACACTATCTATATCACTTGCACATAAGACTGATGCCCACTCTATCAGAAAGTGATTAAATCTATGGGAGAAAAGAATCCATTGACTGACACTGAATACCAGGACTCACCCTCGTTCAGGAAGTCCCTAACTGTGAATTTTTGAAGACTAGAAGGTTCTTTGTGTGAAATGTCATTATGTTGTTTATAAGCTCTTCTTTATATATCAGCTTTTGATGTCTATATATAATTTTGACCACATCTATGCCACCAAAATAAATAGTTCTCATATCTGAGCAGTAGATGGTTGGACAGCTGCCTGCTTGCTTCAGGGAATGAACACAAGTAGCCTTAAACACAGAGTACATTCAGAATAGTGAAATTAAGGACCTACATTAGACAACATATATTCCTGAGATTCTATGCCTACACCCCAAAATCCTCTAGTCATTCTTGAACTTGCCAGGGTCTCCATGGTAGTACCATGGTGTTGATAGGGAAAATCAGGAGAAACCAGAAGCCTGGGTGCCAGACTTGATGCTGTGTCAGGTGTACTTTTCATCCAATCAAGTGTAATCAGTGTTTTGTTCTTGCCATACGTCATTGAGGAGAAGTTTGTATGGATTTCCACAAGCAGATGCTGCAGTGTCAGCTCCAGCCAGCAGTTGTGGAGTCACACTGACAGGTGTTGGAAGCAAGATACCAAGCTTCATGGAGAGAGAGGTGATGTGGGAAGTTTAAGAAAAGGCAAGATGGCTTCATAACTTCCTTGGATAGAGCACATGGCTCTAGACTGGGCCCATGATGGAAAAATAATGACTGATTGTACTTCCTGACAAGGGCATCCTTAACTTTATGTTAATGCTCCATCAATACTTTCAAATGCATTATATTTTTCATCATTCAGACAAGTATGCACTATAAGACAGCAGACTACCTTCTGCTGTCCTTACAGAAAGATTAATATGTTTTCCTACTCCTACTGTACCAAAAATTATGTTTCATCAGTCCCCTCACTAATTCCATAGGTAATTAGTGTCCCCTCACTATTTCCATAGGTAATTTCATGTGATGTTCATTAGTGAGTCCTTTTTTTTTAATGTAAAAGAGATTATATTCATTTTGCACTGGTTGAATCAAATAAACAATTTTCCAGGAATGAAATACATTTTATAAAAACAACTGCCAGCCATCTGCCTTGAGCTAGTATTTAAGGATAATCCTTTAACTTGGGTCCAATCTAACAGTCACTTTCATCATTCAACTAAATTTAAATTCATATTCCTGTTTTTTCTGCATTTTCTCTTAATATCTTTTATCTTCAGTAAAGAGGGAATAGAATCATAACTAACCTTTGCTTGCAGCACTGTAACTTTTTTTATTTCTTTTTATCTGAATTACACTACTTCTCAGCAATAGCTAAGCAAATCCTGATTTCTCAGTTAATGTGTTTTACTTTAAAATGGGAATTATTAATCATTTAGTGTTCAGTCCCACAAGGCTGAGGATGAACATCTGCTGATAACCGTCTCTGAGCTACTCAGCTGCTGCTGATTGTGTTGCTATCATGCTCAGAGCCTGATAAACTGCAGCAGATTATTTAGATCCTAAACTCTTTGCAGTGGGGATTATGTCTGCTTTCTCCCATGCACATCTATTACAGCAGAGAGCTGACTGCTAGCATTTAGCAAATGCTGAGAAATTAACCACTACAGGGCTTTGCAGCAACTGGCTGTAAGTGATGTTGATCCGTAAAATCATCCCCATCTGGCCACAGGAGAATAACTGGTGATACTTGGCCCCTGGGCAGTGTGCAGTGCAAAGTGTCCCTTCAGGTACCTCCAGTAATTCCCCCATAAACCATTTAGATATTTTTCTCCTTCTCACAAAATTACTATTAGCTCCCAACACTTGCTGTCAAAGGAAAAAGAACAAAAACAGGCAAGCAGACCCCAGACCCAGCTACCAAACAAAGCTCTGCTTCCTCCCATGGGCAATCTTAACCTTTTCAGGCACTGTAAAGTAATATCAAACTTGTATAAATTTCCTTTTCCTCTTTCCCATGCCCTGTTGCAATCTCGCTTCACCTCAACCCCAAATCTCACTGCTCATTTCATCCATGACACATCTGCCTGGAAACCTGGGATGGGGGATTTGGCCTGACTGTACAAATGCAGCAGCACAAGCTAGGAACTCCCAAGATTACACTCAGCAGCATATAGCCCCACTGTCCTGATCCCAAAGGTTATCTTGAGGGAAGCAGCTCTGTGTCAATATTACCATGAAGCAAAGGCAGATTGAGTCTGCTTGTTCCCATCTGTGCACAAATGTCCTGAGAGAGCCCTTGTCTGCGTCAGCCTCTCTTCTGGGAGAAACAGTAACAAGGCTGTGCAAGATCCCAGATTTTTATTCATGGAAAGGCTTGTGACAGCGAAAGCTGAATCCATTCATGTTCTTAATGAAACAAAAGTAATTTGGTATTTCCCAGGAAAAGGAAAAAAGTACTTACAAGAAGCTGATTAATCAGCTGATTAATCAGAAGCTTGCATTCTGAGAAACTTGATTTTTAAATTTTATTTCTGTGCTTAAAGTGTAACATTTTTAACACAAATGCACATCTTCAAAAAAAATTCATTCTGGGGAAAAAAAAAAAAAACCAAAAAATCAGCAAAAAATTAAATGCACCAAAAATGTACTTTATGCCATTTTGAGAGCATTTTCTGGGTTTTAGTTCAGAATTGTAGCTGGATGGACAAGTTCCTGGAAAAATAGTTGGGTTGATCAAAAGGTAGTTTTCTGATGAAAAAAGAATTCTGTTGGAAATCCTGGAGCAATTGTACTGAAATGGTTAAAATGGCTGCCCCCTCCATCAGATGCATTCACCAGACCACGCCGGACATACTGGGTTTGATCTCTGTTAGTGTAAATTGATTCAGTTCTACTGGCCTCTGGTGTTTCTGATGTTTTCTATACAGCCTGCTTCTGAATTCACATACTGAATTTCATCCTGTGATTAACAGAGCTCTGCTACCACAGGGAATAAAAGTTGGTCCTCGATGTTTACTACAAGCAGGGAAAAGAAAAACACATTTCCATTAGACAATTTTGGCTGGACTTAATCACCCCGTAAAAGAGCTAGTACCCTCCTTTGAATGTAGGCAAGAAGACAGGGTGACCCCCCTTGGACAGGTGACAATCTGAAGCTGCTTAAAGTGCCCTTTGTATGTGAGGCAGAAATATCTCCACACCAGCCTCTGGAGACCTTTGTTTTTCCAGCCTTTGCAGCATTAAGTATGACAGTGACAAGAAAGAAGATAAAGAAAAATTATGAGGCTGACTAATCCTGCCCGAGGACAGAGCTATCTCTTAGGAGCAGGTGCAGTTTTAACAAGAGGATGGGGAATAGAGCTCTATTAGGCACAGTTAGTGTGGCATTTGTGCTGTAAGTTATTATGTTACAAAGCCATGGCTGTGCAACTCCCATTTCATCCACAGCATGGATTTCACTGCATTTGACTTTTCTTATTAGGCAAATTCCATGGTTTTAAAATTTATTTATTAATAGTCCAAAGTATGAGATAGGTGCGTGCATAAACAAATGGAAAGATAAGGGATCTTCCCCACAGAGGTGTTTGGGCTTGTTCTAAACAGACATAGTTCAATTCATCCTGGATCCAAAGTTTATTTCAAAGCACCCCATCAATATAAATCCCCTAGGTGTGGAATTAATAAGGATTAGATAAATTTAATAAAATATAATCTTCAGAAACTAATAACATTGTTTAGCTTTCTATTTCTTTATAGTCATAATCTCTTTATCCACACTAATAGAAAATGCCAAAGTTTCTATTACCACATAGCTCAGTCGGAAGCTGTTACAAAGGCAGAAACTCTCCTGAAAAGGATGTCAGAGAAAGGACTTTGTGACTAGACCAGTGAGTTATGATTCACTGTAAGCTGAATCTACACCATTTATATATCAAAGCTTTTTTAAACAGTGTTTGAATTTTCATAGACTTTCACTAACTTTCTGTAGGGGGAGAAAGGGAAAATTCACTCAGAATATCCAAAGACAATGACATAGGAACCTCAAGGATTAAGAACCTTCAAAGATTTCAAAATATATCATATCTTTATTAGTTTTCATTTCATCCTTAAAGTAGAATTTGACAGCTTTCCCAAGTAGTAAAGTCCTAAATTAATTTGCTTTGATCAACAGAACTAAAAAACTTAACGTTTTCATTAAGAACACAACTAAATACCTCATTAAAGAGAGTTTCAAGAACTGTAACAGAAAGTTAATTCTGTTGAAGTCTGAAGAAAACTAGCTACTGATATTATAATACATGGGATTTGTTTGGTTTTTTCCAGGAACACTGCTTAATTAGCCAAGATAAACAAAACATCTGTGTGTACATAAACTTTTACTTGTTTTTAATACATTGAATATTCACCAAAAATATTCTTCTGGTTATGAAATTTCCTATTTTCTTCTATTCCATCATTATCTCAAATCGCCAATTAAATTAACGTGAAAAGAGAGATGATAATTAGGATGATCATCTAGAGGTCAAGCAACTCGAGATATATTAAAGGATAAGAGCAGAGTTCTAATCAAAGGAGTGTAATTTCAAATCAAACATTTGGAAGATAATTTTCTTGACATGAATTTGAAAACATCTAGGTAAGTATGTGAATAAACTTTACATATGCAAATAACCTTGTTGAGGGCAACAAAACTACTTAGAGGTGAAAAGATACAGTCATAAGTGTAGGGAGGGTGCAGGGATTGAGCAGCAGAGATTTAAAACACAAGGGAGTTCCCTAAGATCTGCCAAAGTTATTGGAGAGCAGAGAAACAGAGGTACATATATGAGTCTAAAGAGGTGCTGGGTGCACACCTGTGTGTAATCCTGTAGTGCCAGCTACTCTAGAAGATTTCTTCTTATTCTTCTGTTCATACAGAAGGCAAAACCATTTGCAGGCTGAAACTTGTCCCTTGCTTCCTCCTCTTCTACATGTAATCTACGCATTTTGAAATAAGAGCAAACATTTTCCTCTGTTGTTTTGAGAACCATCAGTGAAAGCCAAAGCAGATGTTCAAAAACTGGAGATATTTCAAGGGCAGGGGCACATACATAAGTTGGCTGCTTTTTTTTTCAATGCTTCTTAGACCAAACTTGTGTAACAGTGTGACCAACAGGGATTCTGCAATCAGGTGAAAGTACCTTTGTTCTCACAGGTAGAAGCTGTCACTCTTCCTTTCTAAACTGTACTGCAACCAGGAGGAGAAACCTAATTTAGATAGTAAAGTGAAGAAAAGTATTAAAGAAGAAAGAAGATTCCATACCATACTTGCTTCTTTATGGACTGTGGCACTTATTAATATGTGTTTGACTTAAAAAAATACACAGAAATCTCTGTTTTCCTCTATTATTCACTGCAGCTCATATTATTCACACAGCTCATATTCATGTTTTCTTTCCTGATTTGCACATCTATGGTTGAAAGCTCCACCTTCTGGCCAGCGCACACTAAATTTGGGCAGCAAGCAGAAGAAGATTTTATAGCTATCAAATGAAAATTTTCATGCAATTTGACCTAATGTATACTACAGAAAATTACACATTTCTGTCAATGCATGCTCAGTGCACACATATCTGTATCACACTTATGATGTAGAAATCAATACGAAATAGATTAGTCTAAAAAGATAAAAATCTGGGTTTTTTCTTATGTCATTATACTAGTAAAATTTATTCTTTAAAGACATGAAATATCCAGAGTGAATACTCTCAGTGAAATGCCTTGAAAAATATTAATCTTTCCACTTTGCTTCTAGGCAAAAATGATCTTTCCTGCAATGAAGGAATGTGTTTGCTTATCTATATGTAGGTATAATTGAAACTATTAAGATTATTTTCATGTCTAGAGCATATATATGTGAGTGGAGTTGGTAACAGATGTTACATTTGCAGTGGCTGCATTTACAGTAGCTTTATATCCTACTGCATTTCCTGTAGCTCTCTTAGAATCTGAAAAAAAGAAATGAACAATTTAAGACCTGTCACAGTATTATAAAAGACAAGATTAGGAGTTATTTAGTAGAAACACATGGTGGAGAATAAGGAAATCATTCTATACTGCTCTGTGACTCATTCAGCTTCTTCCAAGTGTTCTCCCTTTATTGTGTTTTTTGGGTCTATGGACCCAGTCAAACCCTCTCACTTACATTTCTACTATAAGAAGATGGATCATACCTTTTCATTCATTTCCCAGGGAAAAACAAGGCAAACCAAATAATTTTTATCTTAGATTTAACAAATTTAGCTTTTCAATTTCGTATTTATTGAGATATTAGGAACATACTTTTTTAACTCGTTAGCTGAAGAAAGCTGATTATCTATTCACTCAAATCACACTATCCTTATTTATCTGATTTGTCTCACAAAAGTTGGTAATATGTACATTGACATCCTGTTTTCCCAAGATGTTTTGTAAACATTCTATAAAGAATAGTATTCCTGACTCGGGAAGTATGAGCTCTACAGCCTATATGTCAGACACTTGGATCAATACTCTGGGCATTGGACTCCACAGCAAAAACTCTCAGTGCCTTTAATTGGGTCAGACTTCTATCTGCATGTTTCAGAATGCAGAAGCTGGCATTGCATGCAGGATTAAAACAGAAACAGGAAAGGGTTTTTTTTATTTTTGTAAGCTGTAAGCATTTGGGGAGTTCTGTGCAGCATTTCCCACTTTATGTTCCATCTTGCTTGTTTTCTAAAAGCAAGCATAGAAAAATAAAAATCAAACCAGCAACAGGAGAGCATTAACAAGGAAATAAACAGGAGGTACATTCTGAGCAATAATTCTTTGTAACCACCTCTGTTAAATCAAGCCAGGAGTTCCAGGGAGTTGTATAGTTATACCTCCTTGCCACTAAGCACCTTGAGGCTTGTTAATATTTTTTTGTTTTCAGGACTGCTGCCCATTTTATGTTCACCTGGTGATATTTAAAGTAACATTACATTATTTTCACAACAGACAGTGACCAAGAAATGATAATTACATATTACCTGACACACCTAAGAGGCAATCTAAGTATCTTAAATACTGGGGGGTGATGGCCATTCTACTTAATTAGAGTCCCAAAAGAGGGCTGGTACAGTGAGGCAGACCTGAATCAGGTTGAATTGGAATGAAATAGACATGCTTCATGCTCCCCCTTGGACATATCTCATTTGTCTCAGGTGAAGAAGGTGAGGGGTCCAGGTTGATGGTACAAGCTCTGAGTGGCTCAGGTACAGCTCATCATCACATCTGGGTTACAATCCCAGACCTATTCCCATTCAAGGATATAGCTCAGACACACATTTCCTTCAAATTCACTCCTCCAAGCTCAACAATGTACTGTCAAGTGTATACTGGATGGCCCATAATTTCTTCCACTTTCTCCACAATTTAATATCCCCTTTGCTTTCTGAAGTACTGCAGGTCTCTCTATAATGATAACGTTCAAGTATTGAAAATGCTAAACAAGAGCAGTTCAGTCACTGATATCTATCCCAGTGATTTCTTATAGGCAATGCAAACTGCTCATTTCCCAGAAACACCAAGCTTTCCTATAAAAGGGAAATATGCTATAGAAGTGGACTCTAGAGAATTACTGTGTAATGTCTTCACTGAAGTGGTGATTAATTCACAGTAATTTACCTTGAGTTTTTTGAGTATATCTTGCACAGTGATGTGGTAAAAGCTTGATTTTGTGTTGTTTGTTGGCTGACTTTCACTTGGTGCCTGGTTTTGGTTTATGTTATATTTTTTGCTCTTTTATTTCCAGGAAAAAGATATATGCATCTGTGGATGAGATGTTTGACTATGGACTTTATCCTTTCAGAAATTAATGAAAGATGCATTCCTGGCACAACACCACCAAATTCTGTGCCTGTTTCTGTTCCTTTACAGGCACCAGAAAAACTCACTTTCGTTTCCTCCAGCAAAGCAATTTGTATAAGATCAAATGATTTCTAATTTTCACAAGAGGAATTTATAAAACCCAGCACAGCTCAGTTTTTGCTACAGCTGCCTCCTCCTTAGTTATTTATATGGCAATACAATACAGCAAAGCAGGAATGGGAAAGCTGTGATGACAGAAAATGAAGATAGCATAAACAAAACAGATTACAGCAGTAAAAGCAAAGCTGGATATAAACCACTGCACGTGGAATCAAGAAAGGAGAAAACTGCGTGAAATATCAGATTGTTGAGAGAGAGTTAAGCAGCACAGTTGGAAGCTGGGAAGTGAAGGACTAGCATGATCTAGAGTCTGTTGCCTTCTGCGTTCTGTTACCTCCTTTTAATGTTTAGGTTATGTTTTCTCTGGGATCAGAAAAGCATTTAGTTACTCATTTAAGCTGCTTGCAATAGGGGACCCAGCCCCTTGGTGAAACTCTTGACCAAGGAGCACGTGGAACCATCCCCGCAACAACAAACAGAGATGGACATTCAATTGCTCCATTTTTTCAAAGACATTCACACATCTTTATTGCCCAGAAGATACTCTTACAAACTGAGGTGCTTTTTAAGAGAGGTCACCTTGAAAAACCCTGTAAATTAATACTTGAAAGAACCCAAGGCTGTTTTTAGCTTGCTAGGGAAATGATTTTCAGATAGACACTAAAAACAAAGTCAGACCACAGACGTTTACCTGTCACATCCTCAACTCTAGACAGTTTAAATAAGCATCTTGGTGCTTTCTCAGTCTGACAGTTCTTCATGTGTTAAAGGTCAGGATACAAAGAGAGGTGCCTAGCACCTTTTGCAATCACCAACTTTTAGCCAAATCAACAAGAACAAAAATGCTTGGAACTCAATGTTTTTTTATCATTTTTGATCATATCAAACTGAAATAAATTCTTGCTTTATTCCTCCTTTTTCTTACCTGATACCAATTGATACCAACCCTTTCACACAGTGGAATTATTTACAGAATTCCTATTTAAAGAAATATCAGAGGATGAGATCCTAATGCTTGTGATCATTGCTAATAGGCTTAATTAACTGGTCATGCTCTTCAGATTACTTTGCATTAATAAGCACAATGGATTCTTTTCGCTTTCTGAGCAAACACACTTTAGCCTAAAGAAAAAGAGAAGTCAGAATCCCAGCTATCATAAATACCAGTCTTTTGGGAAAAGACCAGTATCAGGGACTTCTGTTTTACAGCAACTATTTAGCACAACTGTCCTAGAAAATAAAGCCACTGCAATATGAAAAAAATAATATTGTTTATCATCAATATGCTTATTCCTGATGTGTTAAATAATCAGAACAATTATTTAGATGTAATCTCTCTCTGGTTTGGGACCAAATCTCTGTCAGAAGAGGAAATACAATTGGTTTTTTTCTGCTTTAACTCTCCAGACAGGAGTTTTTCAAGCATTAGAAAAGCTTTTGTCAGGGGACTAGTAATGTCAGTTCATATTTGTGTCACAAAACTTTATGGAAATGGCTGCTTAACCAAACAGATGTTGAGGCAGAACAGAAAGGGAGAGTTCAGAGAAGAAAAGGAAAAAAAGTTAAAGACAAAAAACAGATGCTGACCAAGAGAAATGAGGGAAAGTTTTGTGTAGATACGAGTCATGAATTAAAACAAATCAAAGTTCAAAGAAACAAACAAGCAAGCAAAGTCCATCACATAAAATACTCTTTTTACTCAGGACCATGAATCATAAAGCTTTAGCATCCAGCCCTGTAGCAACCATCCTTCCTCACCAGTTATTTGCTTCCACTTTAAGCTAATCAGACATCAGGCAACCAGAGCTCGGTTATGTAAAAGTCAAGGGATATAAAACAAGAGCAGCTTATATGTTGGCCCTCCCTCAGCACAAATAATGAAGAAATGAAGGAAACAATAGCTTGTACCAACTTTTTCATTTATGTTGCTTAGCCTGGCTTGGGCTCCTTATTACTGGTAATTAAATCTGGCTCTGCTGAGCATACTGAAAGACAGAGGAGAGGCTGTGCATGCAGCACTCAGGCAATAGCTTCCTGCACTGCAGGAACAGAGGAGTCTACACCAGCTCACTGCTCCTTCATAGAATCACGGAGTGCTTGGGATTGGAGGGATCTTCCCAGAGCATCTAGTTCCAGCACCCTTGCTGTGGCCAAAGACACCTTCCACTAGACTTGGTTGCTCAATGCCCCACTCAACCTGGCCTTCTCATCCACAACTTCTCTAGAAAATCTGCTCCTGTGTCTCACTACCCTCGTCATCAGTCCTTATGAAAAATCCTTATCCATCTAAAAGTATCCGTCAAACCAACCTATATTGCTTCAATTTAGTGGCAAGGATGCTGAGGGGCGACATCAAGTGCCTTAGAGAAGCCTATCTAGATGAGATCCATAGGTGTCTACTCACTGGTGCAATTGTTCTGTCATAGCTCACTAGGTCAGGCAGGACTTGGTGAAGCCACAATGGATGTCTCTAACTACTTCCCTGTCTCACATATGCTCCAACAAATCTTCCAGGAAGATCTGTTCCATGATCTTACTGGGAACAGCAGTGAGACTGACTGCTATTTCCCAGGGTGCCCCTTTGGACACTTTTCACTGATGAGAAAGATGACAAAGTGCTGAAGGGTCTGTTGCAGTGTATGCAAGCCCTACACAAAGGTGCCTCCACACAGCAAGGCAAGTGTAGGTCTCCTTCTGTTTCGAACAGTGGCAGGCTTTGCGTTACCTTAACAAAACAGACTTCATGACTTGTCAGACGTTGTCTTGGTCTGCCTCAAGCTCTGTATGAGCTTTTTTAAACTTTAATGGCAGTTGTCAAATGTTCAGGTGACGACTACCTTTATTTTACCTTTACTTTTTTGTGTTCAAGATTGTGCATTGCAATACTTTTACGCATTTTAAACTAACAGATAGCAGTAACAAGCAATGACTGTGCAAAAAGGCTTACCCATGGCTCTAGGACAAAACACAGGCCATAAGGAGGAAAAAAATGAGATGGGCTTGAAAGTACTGGCATGGGATGACACCAAGGATATAAATAGTACACCCTAGAATGTGGGCAGAAACAGGGGTATCAAAGAGAACCAAGAACAACCCTCTCTGGTGTGCAAAACACATGCAAGATATACAGCAAATACAGATGCAATGTGGGCTTGCACTCAACTGAAGAAAGAGCAAAGTATATTATATTTCTAAACACAAATGAACCCAAGAAGATCTTAAAGAGAAAAGGAAGAAACAATCACCAACAGTTTTGAGCTCTTCCCCATGAAGGATTCATGATGATGATGACTGCCTATACCCTTCACCTCTGACTGAAGGTCGCAGAGATGCAGTGGAGGAGGTGGGGACAACTTCATATAATGGGACAAATATCAGTTTGTGTGTAGATCACTCTAGCTAAAATATAATATTGAATACAATTAATATAATTTGCATTATAAATGTTTATATCAGTGTTACTGTAATAATAATTCACTGACTATACTCTTAAGACATTAATTAAACTAATAATAAACACTTGACTATGCATGCAAAGATTGTTATTTCTGCCCACAACAAGGTTTTGAATGTAATAAATGGATGAGAGTTTAAGCAACCTGTTCTGTAACTTGATTGCAACAAATCAATAACAAAAGGAGGGTGTAAAAAGCGATCTCTCAGCATGTATTTTTTCCGGTATTATCACTTCCTGCAAACTAGCCATCACAGAAATCTGAAGGAAGAAAGGAGAACATCCCACGTGCCACCTGTTCAGAGGCGGAAGGCAGTCCATCCACAGGTTTTTCTGCCATAGTACCAATCTCTCCCCCTTGTAGGCCATAAAGAGATTGGTCATCCCAATTTTCCGTTTGAACATCCTCAGAACAGAGGACTGCTTCTGTGTTGCTAGGCTACATTATTTTGTCTTATTGATATTAATTTAGTCATTTAAAATATAAATCTTTTCTCATCTGACAAAACTGGAGAGAATTATTTGCAATGTAGAACAGCAAAATATCTGTAACTCAGAAGAAACAATATACTCAGCTAAAGATTGTGCTTGAACATGGACTTGGCTTGTGAAGTAAACAAAAATCAGTAAACAAGTGAAACAAAATCTTCCCAAATCTCCCGAAACTGCCCCTATGTGGCTCAGCTTTCACACAGAATCTCTTTTCAATTGTGCCCTCAATAATTTGCACTTCTTATTCCAAGATGGAGAGCATAACAGGATCATGTTTTCCTTGTTCTCACATGCACCCGTAAATTTACTAGATTCAGGGAAGTTTTAACATGTGTGTAATGCAATATCATTAGGGATACAACTTTCAATGAGAAGAATATATTTCTCTATCAATGTTTGGTAGAAAATTATTCCACATATGTGTTCAAATCACTAAATAATGAAAAGACTGATCATTTCCTCATTCAGAGCTTAACACTGAGTAGCTGACTAATCTTTCAAATTGCTGAATACCTTTCACTCTGAATGACATCAGTGTAAATCTGATAGTAAAATTCCAATAATACGTAGACAAACAATAACAAATTATTTCAATTCTGTTAAAAGCTTCATCTACTGCTTTGGCAACATATAGAGTAGTAAATAAATAATTCCAGATTTTGCTGTTAGTAAGTAAAGACATCCATATTGGCACACTAGCCACAAGTAAAAAGTGGCAAGCAGTCTTTTACAAAGAAAGCATTATTATTCTGACAAATCAAGCAAGATCTCATTAATAAAATAAGGATTGTGCTCAAAAAGACAGTTCATCATTAAACTGTAAACCAGTGAAAGAGATTACATTGAGGAAAGCACTGATAAAAATAACTTTATTGGATGAGTCTTTGCTGCCAGTCAAATCCTGCATCAATTATACATTACATGTGAAAGAACTTGCTGGCTGCAGCCTCCTCCTGCGTTAGCCAAATCTTGCACACAGGCAATGGGAGAATCCTTTCATTAAAGAACAATCTGGATCACACCGAGCCTTTTGTTATCTCAGAGTGGAGGTTGTGCCTGGGCACTGCTAAGATAACGGGGACACAAAAGCAGGCCAACCCCATTTTATGGAATTGCTTTATGCAATCTGAAGAAGTCTGTCTTATGTATCAATATGTTCTATTTCCCTTTTAAACAAGATGTGCAGCACAGCTGTGCCTCCATAGACACAGCATAACACAAGCAACAAAAAAATCCCAGACACTTTCTGAAAAAACGCAGTATTGCTTCAGGGGGAAGTTGGGAGAGCATATGCAAAAACCCATTAATTTGTGCTTTTTTCCTTTTATAAAAAATAATATATGTAGTGATTTTTGAGCTATCTGGGAAGTAGTCCTTGATTTCAGGCCTGTGTAAGAGTTTGCTGGGCCCTGTGGCGCAGCCAGAAATTCTTATTAAGGTGTGTTTTAACTGTAGATAGAACAATTGCATTATTAGTACCATAGCTACCTTAACAGTAGAAATATTTGCATTCCTTTCACCTGGTATACCAATCAGAAGACATCTGTTACTGTAAACTATCTCAGTCTCTTTATAACCCGCCATGTCATGATAATAAACGGACTTCACACGTATTGATCATACTGGTCTGACCGTGTGTTTGGTCTAGCTCCAGCCCCTTCTCTAAGGCCCTGTATTACAACTGCAAATATAGTCCATTCTAAATTTCTATTTTTAAATTCTTTTCTTCCTATAATTAAAAAAAATATTAATTTATTTCCTTTTTAGCCAAAGAAAATCCAGAGTCACTACAAGAATATAAATAGAATTTATCCAAATTTGTGCAGCAAACAATGCAATTGTTATCTGGGATTTCAAGTGTAACTATATGGAAAAAAAATCACAATCTGTCTAGAAGAAAATGTAGAAAAATTTAGAGCATTAAAACAGATAAATTAGATCCAATGTCTCTGCAGTAAATGAGACATTTTTCTAGCAGAAAAAAAAAAATAAAAATGAATAGTTCCAAAAAAGAGAACTTACGTCAACGGCTATACTCATAACACATCAATTAATTGATCAATCAATCTATATTTTGTGGACAGATCTGTCTTACTACTCAGTCAGACTCTTTTATTATCTGGCTTCATCAGAAATACCAGTTAATTTATGCGTTCCCACTACACTGTTTCTACTTTTATTTAAAAAAGACCGTGCCAGCTTGGGTCACTTCTAATAAATTAATTGAAGTTGAGGACTGAACTGCATTTTCCCACAACGTAACAGGATGTCATATCTGGAGTACCATGGAATCAGTAACTTGCCATCTTTGCCCCTGGGTCAAGGAATATGCCAGTTCTTTTCCAAACCAATATAGCTCGCAGATAGACCCACAGGCTTTTCGCTCAGAATATGGCAGTCAAATCCACAGCATGAATTTGGTGTCAAGAGAATACTGTCAAAGCCTCCCTCTACCTGAAACAGCTTGCAGGGTTTGGGTAAGGTTGAGTTCAAGAAGTTCAATTTGAGTTCTGCTGCAACATGTGTGTATGTGGTGCACATGGGCTTGTCCATGTGCACCAGTTCTATGAGTTCCTTATGTAACGAATTAAGATCCAGACCACAGTTTGGTTGCTTGCACTCAGTGGTCTAATTTTACTTCAGAGACATGAAAACATCCCACCATGCCTCCAGACACAAGAGGACTGTGGTCGGAGTTAAGTGGCTGTCACAGCCTGGTCAGAGAGTGAGAAAACTAAGTTTTCCCAGTATCGGCTTGTGAGACTCTGAGCAGTTTTAAATAAACAATGATAGCTTTAGTCTAAACAACCTGCAGGTGCTGTTCTTTCTTACTTTCTATCTTCTTGTTCTAGGATGATGAGCTAGCCAGCCAACCCGGTGAAATGTATTGATTAATTGACCAATCTGGTCCAGTTGGATCGGAACAGTGTATAAAAGAAGAGGAATTTGTAGTAAAGGTAGGATTTCTGCAAACCCAGTCTTTGGAGTCTGTGTCTTTTGTTACGGTAACAGTGACAGGGGCCTTCCATGGGTCCTGCTTCATGTGCCAAAGCAGAAGGGCAGCATT
The DNA here is from genome assembly GCA_013397155.1 of Irena cyanogastra. Lineage (NCBI taxonomy): Eukaryota > Metazoa > Chordata > Aves > Passeriformes > Irenidae > Irena > Irena cyanogastra. The sequence goes on from VWZV01016568.1 coordinate 201,179, forward strand.
CATATAGAAACCTCCTTATGCTAAGACTTCCTTACCTGTGCCAGTTCAGCATCTGATCCAAATCCTGCCCATATACTCTTATTAACACCTCAAGGGATTGAGACAATCCATTCTTCTCTTGGGCTAAAATATCTTGGATAAACTGGGACTCTTTTGTTAATACATGGTTGATGTCCTGAAATCAATTTCATGACACAAACAATTAACTACTGTCCCTTAAAAGTAGGAGAACAGAACTGTAGCCTTTGAGATCTTGAGGAATGTAATGGTAGTGTTGCTGAATAATAAACCATGCCTGCAGGAAAAAAAAAAAAAGGAGCAAAAAAACCCTTCCTTTTTAATTTTTTTCAGCAAAGAATTAAAACCAAGACATTGCGTGTTTGTAATAAAACCCAGAAACTTCTTCCATTAAGATTGCAAGCTTCTCAAATGATCTTTGGTCTGCTAATTATTTCAATGCATTTTAAAACAAGGATTGCAATCCTAAATTGATATTGCAACAAAGTGCTTGTATGGGACCCTTACAATAAGCATGATAATAAAATCAGTAAACATCAGCTGCTAAGGGGTTTAATTTGCAATTCTGTAATCTGCTTAAGGTGGAAGAGAAGAAAATATCAGTAGACAGGACAGCACATTTGACAATCACACTGTTCTGTCCTTGGCTTTTATTTTATTTAATTTCAAATTGGTTTTATGGCACATCTGCTGCCTACTAAACTTCAGTTCTTTATTTAAAAACTTAACCCTTTTCTTTTACTTTATTTGTATGAAAGGAGATGAATTATGTGTTGTATCTGTTATTTAGTCAGGGAAATGGGTGAATTCAGAGACTTTTGGCATTCTTGCTCTACCTCTGTCAATGTTAGCTCTTAAAAATGTTTAAAATTCAATCTCTGTTGAATTCAGCTTAGGAAGCAAAATTCTTTCGACTAGAAAGCCATCGTGTCAGAGAATGACTACAGGATTCACTGAGTATCATTATGTGCAGTGCATGTTACACTGGTCACGCAAGTTTACATCAATCATAAAACACTGTAAAGCTCAGGGCAACCCAGGGAAGTGTTTACAGCATCTTCTTATAAACATGACAGGACACATCTACAGGTAGTCTGCCACTGATTATACCAATTAATTTTTCGCAGTTCTATCAACCAGGCTTGATTCTAAATATCTCTGCAAGGAAGAAAGAAAATATTTATCTAAACTATTTCTGCAGTGTTCAGTGCTAGAAAAAGGCATGAAATCATCTGATCACAGCATTTAATTTCCATCTGATACTACTCTGACTCCATCCTATTAGTCACTTGGTATTTTCATGGAAGCAGAAGGAATAATCTTTTTCTGAAGGATGACAGAAGAATGTTAATGTGGTTATACTTTGTTTGAAAGACCTGCTCAATTCTGAGAAGTTACAATGCCATTAATTGTTAGACCTTCATTCTTTCAACAGCTAAAGCCAACATCTTCTAAAGAATTTTGTAGCACTTCCTGATTCCAGCTTTGGTTATCTGCCAACACAATGTGATGCAGTTTGACAGACTCCCTAGATTTCCTTGTGTGAAACTCAGTTTTTCATGTAGTTGTTGGAGTGTCTCAGTTCACTTCCTGCCTTTCCTTTTAAATGCAATCAGGAAAAGAAGGTGAGAGGGTGTACAGGTTGTACAACTGATGTTAGGGATAGAAGAAATCATACAAAGAAGATGATTTCAGGGGTTTTTTTTCTCAATGCCATGCTCTTTCCTCGAAATTCAGATGGATATGATGCTTCTTTGCTTTTAGAAGAGTATCTGTTCTGCTGCTTCTCACCTTATTCCTCTTTGCCAGAAAGGAATTTGTACTCCTCTCAGTGTTATCTGCATCTTGCTAGAATGATCTATACCTGTAATAGCTCTCTTTGTATTTTCTTTGATTCTACCACATTCAGACAGATAGCTACTTTTCTTTCTCAATAGAACAGAAAACCTCAGGTAGAATTTGAGTCATCTGCTAGAACCCCTAAAAATTATTCAGCTGATTTTCCTCTTGTTGTTCCTCTTCCTTACCATCACATTTTCTCTCTTGTTTCTTCATAAACTTATCTTTTTCTCTATTTCCTCTTTTGTTTTATTTTCTGTCTTAAAACACTATTGCTGTCACCGTTTAAAAACCAGTAGAATTGAAATAACCTCATTTTTTCTGAACATTTTTCTGTCCTATTTATTTACCTCAATGGTGGAAGACTGCAATGCAGACTAATAGGTAGGTATAATAGATTGTTCATGCTGTTTACAATGTAGAGTAGATTTTGCCAAATTAGACAGATTGTCTCTAAAAAAGTTGAACAATTTTGTAAAAATAGGGATCTTTCTAATTCAGTGTCACTTATAGATGTTTCTGATTTTGAATATGTGTCCAGAGACAAAATGCAGTATAAAAAAGTCTGGCATCATTAAGTACTGTATTTTTTAAGAACTGCTCCAGAGTCTGATTATCAAATTGAGGGACAGATAATTTAAAAAGTATAAAGTATAATGGCACCTCCTTTTTCTGCACAGAGTTTGCTGCTATACAAAATCAAAGAATTATTAAAGTTAGAAAAGACCTCCAACATCACTAAGTTCAACCTTCAACCAAGTACCACCATGTCAACTAAACCACACTGCCAAGTGCCACATCTACTCATTTTTGAACACTTCTAGAAACGGTGGCTCCACCACATTCCTGGGTCTGTTCCAATGCTTAACCATCCTTTCCATGAATTTTTTTTTTTTTAATATCCAACCTGAACCTCTCTTTGCTAGTTTGAGGCCATTTCCTTTTTCCTATCACATTGGGCTGTTTCTGCATGGAATAGAGTATGGAAATGAGAGCTCTAATCCACATCTCTCACCTTTTATGCTTATTCCAGGTGGTGTAAGCCATAGGAAGGTGGATACAAGACACTGTTAACGTATATGCAAACATATCAACAAAGTTAAAAAAGACAAACCAGAGCCGTAGGACAGAAAATTACATACAGAATGTATGCCAGAAAAGTTCTGCTAAGACTTGTGATCATTTAAAGGGAAAGGCAAGGCACAGTCCTCACCTTTCCCATCAAATTTATATAATATGTATCTCTAAAACAGCTTGAAAAAATAGGTCTTCCAGTTAGCTGAACTCCTGCTGCCAGAAGCCAATGAGAACACGAGTTAAAGGGATGGAACAAAAGCAGAAACTCAGAAGTTCCCAGAGGGTTGTTCTAGTCTCCATGGGGTTACTGAGGCAGCCCACCACGGAGGAGCAAACCCAGTCAAGCTGGTGGATATGGATGAAACAGACATGCTTGAGCACCAGATGAGATTTAACAATCTCTTCTTTCTTGCTGTCTGAGTAAATGTCCCAATCCTTTGGAAACCTGTCTATAGATAAGCTTTTCTAAGGGATACTTCAAAGAAAGAGTCTGAAAAGATTCCTCTGAATCATCACTGGGGTATTCCCCAATCTTTTTCCTTTGGATAAAGCTGAAACTTAGAGAAACTAGCTAGCTAAGTTAGGTATCTGAATTTTGATACTGTTGCTATTCCTATTATTTTCTGTGCTCTCAATTTCTCATTTGTGAAACAAGAATAGCCACCCTACATGGGAGTCGAAGGAACGTTGCAATGACAAATGTATCCAAATGGTTGCAGGGTTACAGTTAGACAGTGCAAAAAGTATAATTATATTTGTAGATAAATTGTCCTGTAATGCCATTACTGTTCTCTCAGGTTTATTATTTTTATTCATAGATAGTAACATGATGTGCCCTCAGCACACATGAAGAAACACTTGTGCAAATGCTTTACTATCAAATAACAAAAAATATATTTTCTCTCTAAGAGTTTGCCACCTGTGACATGACATTGAGAAATAAAACATGACAGTAGTAAGTTCCAGCTCAGAGAAACAAAGACCAAAGTATCTTGCTATCTTGGACTGACTAATGGAACATCATCTAATATGTTGATGTGTCCCTGCCCCTCAAAAAAACACGTAGCGAAAAAAAAAACAAAACAAAACAAAAAAAAAAACCAAAAACCAACACCCCACCTCCCAAAAACAAGCTTCCCTCTGTGCTACCTTCATGTTCTAGTAACATGTTTTCTCAGCCCTGTGAGATGGAACACCTGATTTTATAAGGATTCTAAAGCACAATAAACAGTTAAATGAACCGCCTGGAGAAAAACATGCACAAAATGCAGCTCCTGGTAGAGCAAGTCAAATAAGCTGTAATGGTAAATGGCAAATAAAGCTGGGACGGTTAGACACAAAGACAAAACCTTACTCTCAGTGCTCCACAAAACCTTATTTTTCTCTTGGAGTCTTCAGAGCTACATTCAAGACTATGTGGAGTTCTATTGCAGATTTCTGACCTCTTCCAAGGGAATGACTGGGAAAGCACTCCATGGAATATTCCCTACTGATTTTATATGCTTTTGAATAAGGTGCCCATGGTTGGTTTCATTTAATCTAACATTATCCATCAAAAACCTAGACAGGTGGTCTAAGCATCATACTTTAGATTTTAAACGAAGAGAGAATGGCACCTCTGAAAGCAATGCATCTACCACAGATATGTAATTTTTTTGGACAGGGAAGGAGCCCTATCTAAATTCCTCTATGAACTTTAAAGGGATCCTAGAAGGCTGATTAGGTGTCCTGAAAAATATAGAAAAAATGTCATTGTCCTTTGACATGAAAGACAGCATAGGATTACAATTCTGCAATGAAGATGTGCATTTTAAATTTAAACTTACCTTGAACTACATTCAACTGCTTTCTTGATAATCCTGCCCTATGGCTTGAAGGCAGAAGTTGAGATGGCAAACTTGAAATCACAGCCAGAAAAAGTTAGGTAGTGATATTTATAGACAGCTTTAAGCCTCTAGGATATGCATGGTTTTGAAGGAAACTCATTGCATGTTCAAACCTGCAAGGGTGTCATATCGTCATTCACTACTGGCTGCATCAGTTGTCAGTGCCTGGGTTATGTGGATTTGCACAGAGTTGTAAGGCAGCATTTTTGTTCTTCACTAGAGCAAAGTCTTGAAGTTTGAGAACTCAGCCTTTGTTTGTTATATTTATTTGTTGCTTACCAGTGCCTCATTTTGCTATATGCTCAGTACAAGGGCATTTCTTGTCTGACATCTCATCTGACAGTTTTTTTAAATGACGACCATCACAGCACATGAAAAAAGCACATAACAGGCCATGACCACAGACTGCCATGTAAAAGTTCAGACAGGAACGATCGGTCAAAAAGAGTCTGTAGTTTCCTTTAGCCCCTTGCTTCTATTCCCTGAGAGAAGACAAAAAATTATATCCAAAATTTGGCTTATGGAGCTGAAGAACTGTTCTAAGTTTTTGCGTGAGATAGATGCACAGGGATTTTAGTGCCACGGTGTGACAGGAGCCCGCAATTGGATGATGACCAGAGCACTGCACTAGCTTGAGCACAAGTGTGCTGCTGTGTGCCATCATCTACCTGGAGGGAGAGGAGTGCTTTCAGCACTGACCATGTGCAGGAATCCAGGCATTGGATGAAATAGAAAGGACTTCAACAAAGGAGAAACAATTTGTTCAAAGCAATTCGAGTCTCTTTTATTCATTTGAACCATTCCACAGACTGGTGCAAGTGAAGAACCAGAAAACTGTTCAGAAAAAGGTGGCTGGGGCAGGTGGAAGAAAGATCCTAAATCTTTTCTCTCTCTGCCAGCATTGTACGGCTCTCCACACAGATTATAAAACAATATTGCTAGCTGTGGCAGACCTTTCCTCTTGATCCCATCTATTGGAGTGTGGGGCTGACATTTAGTGAATCTTAGAGAGATCCAGCACCAGGCCTGAATTTTCCCAAGGAAAAACATTTTACCTTTAAAGAGAACAGTTTTGTAGGCTTTTCATGTTCTCAAGAAAAGACTGATAGAAGTTTTGTAAACACCTCTTGTTCTTAAAATAACAGGTGGTGTTTTTCACTTTAATTTGTTATTTTCTTGTGTGCGTTTTCAAAATACACTCTATCTCATGCAATAGTAGTAGAGAAACATTGTCATCTAACCAATCAAATAACTATTAACAAAAAACCCTATATTAAAAAATAGATTGTTAAAAATAGAACCTTCTGATTTTCTAGAATTCAGAGTCTTTTCTCCTCATTCTATGCACCACAGCAACAGGAGTTCTTGAAAGCACTGATGTAACTTTTTGGCAAATTTGCAAAAAAAAGTGGTGATATATAAAGTTCAAGCTTGGAATATTTTGATTGTTTTGTGCAATTCACTTTCAAAGTTTGTGAGAATAGATAATAAGCTTTTCTTAAGACCTGTAAAATTACCCAAACACACCTTGCCAGTGTAAGAGGTATATAAGCGAGTGTACCAATTCACTTCTGCACTTGTATTTCATCAAATTGCTTAAAACTTTTCAAAATAATGTAAAAGTAAATTTTCTGATCTCAGAGTCCCTCATACACACTCTGCCATGCTGTAAATAACTATCAGATGCAGAACAACAGCTACTGCACATAGGACAAACACAGATCTCAGCAACCGTGATGCTATCAGTCTCAGTCACAGGGATAAATCCGAATATTTTAATATTGCTCATGAAGTCACAATGCTTCATTGCCTTCTTGAGAGCTGCAAGTAAATGGAGTAAGTAAGATGGATGTACTGTAAAAGAAGAGCCAGAAAACTCAGCGGTCAAGGTTTGCCCCATGCATTTGTAAAGTTTATAGCCTTGGATAACATAGATTGTAGAAAGTGTAAATGGTCCCCTATCAGAATTTACTGACCTGGAAGGGAAAGGATGGGAAATAAACATCTACAATGGCAATAAAACTGGGCAGCTTTGCCTGCCAGTTGCCTGAAATATTTTACTATGATTCAGCACATCCTCACTAAGCAATTTATTGTCCAGTGTTGTATAATTAAAAAAATTGACAGAAAAATTATATTCTTTGTAGCAAAGTCCATGAGTAGAGATGGCATTTCTGAAGCACCCTGTGGTAAGCAGGTTAAATCTGCTCATAGAGAGTGACAGAAGAGGACGCAGAAAGGTCATAGACGTGAGGAAGCTTCCATGTTCCTTTGGGCATACAGAGCCCATACAGGGGCTCTCTGTGTTCAGAGGAAGTCAGCAGAAACTCTGTCTAGCTTAGAGAAGTCATAGCTTTTTTTTCAGATATTAGTCCTGAAAATAAGTATTACAGTCCTTGAACAAGTTATTAACCTTGGGATCACTCACAACAGACGACTTGCAAAACAGAAAAATACAATAAACCCTCTAAAAATGTCATCCAAAACGTATTTCAAAAATATCATTTGAAAAAGATGAAAAGCCTCAATAAACCCTATATGTCAGGAATAGCATGAGATGGTAAGGTAATTGCTTAGGCAGCCCTGGGTAATTGATCATACCTATTGCATAAGAGAGAAGTTAATAAAAATGGAATCAGTGGTGCTTGCCAATTTGCCTAAATCTGTCCATGGATGTAATACTTAACAAATGAGCAGACATCTTGGTTTTTTTGTTATTCAGATTGTTCGCATCTGCTTTTAAAATCCTCTGTCCACAATTAAATTCTATTTCCCCAAGAGCAGAGGAAAAGTTCCTAAACATAATAATGATATTTTGTCTCTTGGGATAAGTGAAAAATCTAGAATTATAATCTTTGCTCCTAAATATTCCCAGTCTGTCGCCTTGTAACTTCTGAACTTACTGGCAAGTATTCTTGATACCAGGCCTTTCCCTGCATATTGGTTGATGGGAAGCTTGAGGACAAAGCAGGGTGAGAAGAATGCTCCTTTGATATGTGAAGTTATTTCAGTAATGAAGTGCTAAAAACTAGGCTGTGGAAGATGGACAAAATTACAGAATGTGTTTTATCTGCTTCTACATATGACTCCCAAAAATATAAATATATCTAATTTCATCCAGGCTCTGATTTGCACGTTTTTCACAGATGTTTAAAACCAGATTTAAAAAATAAATAATGATTTCCCTTATAGAAATAGTGCCTTTCGTCTCCATGGAAAAGTGGAGGTGATGGAGTAAAAATATTTGGCTTCTGGAGAAAAAAAATATCCTCAAGTCCCATAAATGTGTTTTTTAATCAGTTTTAGTAGAAATTGTTTATAACACAGAATTTATATTTTGTGAACATTGAAATGGACAGCAGAATTGCCTTTCCCAAGGTGCAATACATACAAACAACTAAAATTCAATGCAGGACAGAAAAAAAAAAATTAAAAAAAAAAATAAAACAAAAAAAAACCCGAAAGACAGTTAATCTTTTCCTTGTGAGAAGGGATGACCCAGAGAGGTCAAACAAAAGGTCTGAAATAGATATGGGGCTTGAACTTTATTTTTCTACAGGGAGTTTATTCCATCAATAGCAAGACTACTTTGTTGAAAAATACTAAACAAAAATCAATCCAATTTTAAATCTAACTTTTCTAACCCCAGCATTATGATATTTTAGTTTCATTCTCTGTGAGCACATTTTGTGTTAATTAAACTGAAGGTCAGACAGTTAAAAAGCTCTCCTAATTATCCACCTTTCCAGAAACATTTAAAAAATTTACTAATTCAACTTTTCAAATAATGAAAAGACTTCTAATTATTTTTCAATTAAAATGTCACATTCTTCAGAATGCTTATGTCATTCGCATAAACCTCTCTTACTTATCCCTTCAACTTAAACAAACTTTCCACATATTGCTATTCATGCTGTGCTATGAATTATTTCTATGACTACTCTTCTGGAGAGGGAAAATTTGATATAATTGCCTTAAATATTTCTTTGCATGAGTAAGTACATCTTTGGTAGAGTAATTGAATTTACAGGGTACAAAGTATGCAGTTAAAGTGATGAAAACCAGTAAATTTAAGGCATTTGTTAACACCGATGGAATACCTTGGTATGTCTGAGGCTGAGCAAGAAAGCTTTTAGTTTGGTGAACCATATTTAATTTTGAAATATGACAGTCCTTCAACAGCTGACCATAATGTCCTGCCAAAGTCTTTATGCTTCAGAGTAGCATAAGGATTTATCTCTGAAATGGGGTCATAGAAAAATTTGCTCAACTTGCCAACAAGCTGCTAAAAGAACCAAGTTCTCAATTTTAGACAATACACAACATACAAACACATTTGGTCTTACTAGATGCCTGTTCCTCTAATGTAATTTGTACATATATAAACTTCAAAAATTACCACTACCACAAAGCAACATTTTCTGACACATTTTGTAACACTGCCTAATGCAATAACTGCTGAGAAGATAAACTGCATTACTGATATTTGACTTAGGTATGCAGAAGAGAGGTTTCTGCTGGGTATTGTTAAAGTAGTTCAAATGAACTTTCCATTACATTCAGAATTCTTTCCATAGTCCTTTGGATTTTTTGCCACACCTAGTTTAAAAGCATATTATTAAAAACACAGGAGGAAAATTAATCTCTTCAGAATTGCTACACTGGAGCACCAAAATCCTTCATGTCCCTCCCCAGGACTACTGTCCCAGTTGGTCAACTTTTATGTGGTGCATGCTCTGCCCATGAGTAGACAGCTCTAACAGCAAACCCAAAATTATGGGCTCATTCAAATCTGTCCTCATTTGTTTTATGCGAGGATGACACCCCACTCATCCCTAGCGAATTGCGTTGCAGCTCTCCAGAATCAAAAACTTTGGCTGCTACAACGAGAATGAAAGTTTTGCAGCTCCTGGAAATTTCTGTTCATAAATTCAGTACAGCACTGTTAAAATCTCCTGACACATCCTTTCCAATCTACCAAAGGATTTAACTTTTGAGATGTGTAAGAATGGAGAAGCATACCTGCATGTAAGTCTTCAAGAGAGGAAGAGATGTGAGTCTTAGGGAGATGCTACGCATTGTGCCTAAAATCTAATTCCTTTTACTCTTTCCTGTCACCTTTGATATATATTTTCACACAAGGAAATTAAGTGTAAAATGCTGTTATTTTTAGATAGCATTTCTAACAACTGTTTTACACAATTGTAAGTTATTGCCTACTTGCACTGCTAAAAAGCTAGAGATTAGGGATGGGAGCAACCCTTCATGGCTGCTTCTAGTTACCTAAAGCAGTTGAAATTTTTTATTTTTTAAGAGCTGAAAGAATCCTGAAAGGCAGAAAGGTGTCCCTTTTTTTAAAGAAAAATTATAGATTATTGTACAAAATAAGTTAGTGAAGATGAGGGCAGGTGTGCTAGGGAAGGATAGTAGTGAGTCTGGGATATCAAGGAAATCAGCCTTCATTTGTACAACTCAGGCCCTATACGAAATATTAATCTTGCTCACAAATCCCACACTGTAATATTTCTTTAATTTGTTTATAAACCCTGAGCACTCTCTAATAGGGTCCCCAGAAAAATCAGGAGCCCTTGAAATTAAACTCTGACTTTTCAAGTTCTTTATGCCTATTTGAATTATATAAAATAGGGAATTTGATGATTATTGCACAGTTTTATGTCACATTGCACTGAAAATTTCAACAGGACGGAAGTAAGAAAGAGTTAAGGAAAAAAACACCCAACCAAACAACAAAACACTAGTGCTCCAGATGGCAAAGGTAAAGCAATAATTATAGAGAGGCTGATATCTAAAATCGGAAAGAAAATACTAAAGATGAAAAAAAAAAAATTGGTCTACTAGGCATATAAGGGTAGAGTATAATAACATGAAAGATAAAAAACTGCAGCGCTTTTGTAAGTTTAACAAATTCAAAGTGTTGATGGGAAAAGTGTGACTAGCAAATCAGAGGCTGTAAAAGAGACAAACTGTAAAAAGAGCCAGAGAAAGGGAATCAGATGTGTGAAATGAGGTCACTAGACAAGTGAGAAAAGAGGTGAGATCTCTACTGTGCTCTTGCAAACACTAGCTTGCTCGGGTGGGAGCAAGCTCCTAGCAACCTTTGAGGCATGCTTGGGGGGATGTGCTGAGCAGCACAGCAGACCGGGGCTGGCAGGTGGGCAGGCTGCAGGCAGGGACTGTACACCCCACCAAGCAGGCAGTAGCAGGTTAAATGCTTTCTGCAAAATGAGGAAAGAGGCCCCCATACCACACAGCAGAATGTTTAAGCTAACAGGTGGAGTGAGAAGATCTGACAGATGAAGCTTATTATAGTCTCCCAGCAGAGCATGAAGTGGTTAGATGCTCCTAATGACCGTATACAAGGTGACTGACTCACTCCTGTCTGCTGAACAGCTTGAAAGGAGGATATTTTACCCTGAGGGAGACTGACCTGTCTTCAGATTCTTTTTTTTTTTCTTTTAGCATTTAATAATGAAAACCTCCTCTCATTCAGCAAATTGGCTGCTGCCACAAGGTCTCCATGGCCATGAAGTCAACAGTGTCCAGCAAGCTCTAGATGATCTTTGCCCTGCAAGACCACAGAGAATGGCTCTGTGTAAAGCATTTGGAAGGGCATGAGCTGTCCAGGGAAAACCCAAGAGGTTATTACCAGTGCACTGATCTCTGGTGTATTTGCCCAACTGCATTGCTTAGAAGCTGCAGGATATCAAGTCTGTGCCATGATTTTTCTTCTTCTCAGTGTTATTCCTAATATGACTGCTAGATAATATTTTCATACATTTTTGCTTGTCTTATCTGGTCTCTGAACACTGTTGAAACTGATAATGCATTTCAAACTCCTCTTGCAGAAAAATAGGCTAATATTTAAGGAATACATAAGCCACAGGGGTTAGGAATAGGGCTGTTTCAGAGAGAGAAAAATAATGAAATTTTATACAGGTCACAGTGTGTGTAAAAGGGACACAGAAGTGTCTTCTCACTATTGCAAATACAATTTTGTGTATTTATGACTGTGTCTGCAATGGAGATAGCAGTACTAGGTAAAAGCAAATTTCAGCTTGAGCATTTGAGGAGATTTGGAACATGATGAGTACAGATTGTTGTCTGACATTCCTAACAACGATTCAAATTTGGCCATTCCCACAATGATTGTGTTGTGGTTTATTTTTTCCCATATGTAAAATAGGCTACAGCCCAACTCATATGCCTACAGACATTTACAAACAAGCAAGCTACTTCTATTCTCTATGGACAAGACATATTTATTATAATATACAGTATAGCCCAGGGATAGATTCTCTGGCAGGGAGCTGGGAGAAGTACCTCTGTGCAGAACAAATACTCCTGGTTGACTACAGTATTGCTTCCTCATCCTTGTCACAGCTTTATCTGCCCTCATACAGCCAGCGAGCATTCATTAGAAAGAGTTGCCTATAGCAAACCTTAGATGAGGACTGTGAAGAGGAAAATGAAGTTTTGGGGAAGAAGCAAGGCAGTGAGAAGAAGTCCATATATTTATGTTTTGTCATAGGGTCAAAGCATTTTATGTAGAGAGAAGGTGGGGATCCTGTAGAGGTCTGAGCTTCCCTTTCCTTACAAACAAGCACTGGGATTTCCAAGGGTGTGATACCACAGGGAGGCCTCCTATGGAGCCAAGTACAAATCCCGCAGCTCTCAGGAGTCAGCAGCTGCAGGGGACCAGGTTTCCCAAATGCATTTTCTAAATGCTGTTTCTACTGAAGAAGAATGAATCACCTCAATGCAGCAGATTCTGCTCAGACTTCTGAGCATTTTGTACAGCAGTGTAGAAAAGCAGACATGTCCATTTGGTGTATATATTAATAAGGATTTATCTCACCTGACTCCTCATGGATCACCAGGTCCAGCCACAGCAAATGGAGAGAATGAAGCAGATCCCTCACCTGCTTCAAATATCTGGCTTTAAATAAGATGTTTTGTCCATGAATTGCCTGTTTTCCTCCACTGACTAAACAGTGATTGTAAACTACACACTCAGATGTATCTACTCTGTAGATATCCAAAGTTAGCAGGATGAATCCTTTTCTATCAATCGGAACCAAATCACAAACTACACTTTGTTAACGAAAATTGCCTTCCCACTTCTACTTTAAACTTTCAACTTAGAAGGAGTTGTTGAAGATCAAACATTGGAGATCAACCGAGCGTCATTACTAAATGGAGTAGATGCAAACAGCAGGACAGATGTAAGCAAAGAATAAATGGTATGGATAGGAAGGAGGGTACAGTTTTTCAGATAGCTATAGTGTGGTGGACCAAACGTGGAAGAAGCCTGTGCTGAAGAAGGTATCTTATGCTCCTGGACAGATTTATCAAAGGCAAAATGCCTCTCATAAATGTGACAGCAGTGAAGACAGAGATTTTTTTTCTGAAATTTTGCACTCAGGTTAGCTGCAAGAAGAAATTCAGTAACTCACAGGCTGTCAAGTAAGGAAGATATTGAGCATATCCTTTGTCTAGTCTGTCTCTGTGAGTTTGTGGGTGAAAGGTGTGGATATTTAAGAACCTGTTTTGGAAAGCCATTTTGCTCTACTTTTCCTAGCAGAACAATTTGAACATTTGCATTGTCTGGGAAAAGGTACATCTTTATTATGAAGAGTAATTAAGTTGGAAGTTTCAGCCTAATTTGCAAAGTGGTCAAGCAGAAAGTATAAACATGTGCCTGTCTCTAAACACCTAACTCTGCTCAGCAGGCAAGTACTGAAGGACCACAAACTGGACCCAGTATATCCATCTGGGAGTGCCCAGCTGTGGTAAGCTCACTGGTTAGCAATAATTACGTTCACTGCCAGGCAGTTCAGCTTGGTTAAGTTGGACTGCTGCGTGCTCAGATCTACAACTAGTGAAATCAGAAAGCCTCATCTAGACTGGCTCCAGTGACACTCCAGACATAGGAAATTATATTCAATTCTGTTCCATGCTGCCAAACAGACCTTATGTTTCACCCTGATCCTCTCACAGGTGAATAGAGAAAGCAACTTCCCACATCTGGAGGTATACCATTCAAGGATTTGTAAAGTCATCCAAACACAAAAAGTGTAACATCTTTTCAAAGTATTTCCTGCATATCTTATGGAAATTCATTATATGGCTTAGTAAATTCAAAGGTTAGGTTTTGCTGACCATTCATTAATAGTTTTCTCTTTTTAATAAACCACCAACTGAACATACCAAACCTGCCACATCACTTCATTTTTATTAGATATTTTGTCAGCTTCATTGCTAGACACTGTGATGCAACATGATATCTGATTAGAAAGTTTTATTTCTTGGTTGACAGTTTCACTACAAAGAGAAAAGGAGAAAAAAAAAATTATATACCACTCTCATCTTTTTATTGCATATATTCCCACCCATTACCTGGAACAAAACAAAAGAGTTTGTTGCACTTCGGAAGATGAACTAGATATTTTGGTTTCAGACCTCATGCAGGACTGGTTCATGGAACATGTCTGAAATTCTTCAGAAATAATAATCTGTAGCTCATTAACCATAGTAGCCATTTCCTGGTCCTTTTCCTTCCAATAATAAACATAGTGGCTCATAATTTACTAGGCAAGAAAAATATCTACTTATTCCAATCTGTAAATCAAATCCTGCTCTTTATTTAAGGCGGTTATAAGCACTCCAGGCTAGAATTTTGCATTTAGAAAATCCACCTCACAGTTAAAATAACTGACAGGGATGGGTCACAATTCTCCAGATTTTCAGGACATCCAGCAGAGTAAGAAAAGCTCATCAATTTTTTGTATGTACTGGTAAGACATTTGTTGGCAGCACAGTGGCTTTTATCTATCAATATAGTCCCCCTGGTGATATATGTCAGCGCATCCTGAGACTTTATGGATTTATCCTTGTAAGGATTTTGACGTGAATTACAACAGCTTTGCCCTCAGTGCACAGACAGCAGACATGAGGAATTTGTCCAGGACTATAAAGAAACAGTATCTAGTTTTCTTAAAACCTGTCCTAAAGTTTTAAACACAATGCACCATTATCTCTATCTTATGTCTTTAGGACATCATCTAAAGATATTCAGGACCCATAGAGGTAATTTTTTCAGCTCCAAACTGAGCCTTTAGGACAGAAGAAAAGTAGTTTATGTCAGATGAGTTTTTTGGACTATTGGAAAACATGGGGCCAGGACATCTAATCACTCAGAGCAGGAAGAAAATATTTTCTGACGGTATAGGACGTGTAGTGGGCTCCCAATTCTTTCTTTACTTCAATTAATTCTTCTTTCAGATTAGGTATCACACTTTGCAAACAGAAGTCCATGGCCAATGTAAGTAACAAGCAGATGGCCCACCATTGCCTTATACATGGCACAGCCATGAGAAACTTCCCTCAGTCTATGAGAAATGAACACAGAGTACTTTTTATGCCCACAAATGCACATGAATGAAGCAAGACCCATAGGCAGGCTGGTATGAACACACCCCCACATGTGTGCACACAAGCATGTGCTCCATGTCTGCCCAATTCCCACTTTCTAGAACGTACTTGAAGGATCCTGTCACCTTTGTGCTCCATTCACCTGAGTGGTGAACAAACTAGATGGTAAAAGGGCAGAAGAACTATGCTGGAAAGAGGAGAGAAAGACTGACTATACCTGCATTATGCTCAGTGGTGAAATGAAACAACAAGCAACTGAAAGAACAATAAAAAGCATGCAGCAGTATGGGTTTTGACATGGGCTGTCCAAAATTCTAGACTCTGAATCCTGTGCATCTGCTTGGATCCTTGAGGCTATTTTTGCCATACCTTTTCTGTGACTTTGACCCACATGAAAAATCCCAAGTGAATTTATCCTACAGTGCAGATCAATTAGCAGTCTTCCACAAAACTTTTTATTTCCCAGCGGCTGGACGAGTGTGGCCTTTTGTCCAAGCCTTTGTCACCTCAAGTGCAAAATAATTTCCCACCAAGATAACATAGACACAAAGAATCAAAAGACCAGGAAAGTCTGATCTATGTCTATAATCCACTTTTATCTTTTGGAAATAACTGGATTCTTGTTTTCTATGATATGTAGCCTCTCCTTCAATTCTCTAAATCACAAACATGATATATGACTTTTAGATATGCCTATCATGCTTTGCTTCATATTCAGAACTGTAACAGGATTGATGTTTCACCAAGTTGATTTCTAGACTGTACCCCATTGCTGAAATACATATATATATATATATATTTTAACAAAGTTTGAGAAAACTTGTTTCTGGAGCAAGCACAGGTCTAGATCCCAGAAAACTTGTATTTTTTTCCCTTACAGCATCAGTTTTTCACAACCTTCTGTAACTAGACTATTTATGGCTTGATCCTGATCAAAGCTTATGCCTTTTTCAACATGATCTTTTAGATTGTGTCAGTTTGATCTTATTACTACATTTTGTAAAATAAAAATGCTAAGAAACTTCTGCTGCTGCAGGAAAAGAAGTAATACTACATAGCATCCATAAATCATACGTTTTGAGGATAAATATTTTGGCTAATGGGTAAATATTTAACAATACTCACCTAAAAATAGCACTATATACAACTTGATCTCAAACAGTTATTTACAGTTCTACAGGTAATTCACACCCCTTTAAAGGACTGAAGTGCAAAGGATGGTTGTGAACACTGACCGATCTCACACAGTGTGTAGATACCCACTCCTGTGACTGTAGTATATGTATTGAGCAAAGTGACCAATGTGCATCCAATGCTTGCGTTCTCTTCTCCTTCCTGTGAAATGCAATATCGGAAGTATAACACTGTTGGAAATAATCTGTGCTGAACATTGCATTAAATAGTACACTGAATTAAGTATGGATAATTTGATGTTAACTAAATATGCTTTACACTTCAACAAGACGATGGAAATGCTAAATAACCAATTTTTCATACCCATCTGAGTTTATGTTGAGACCTGACTTTAGCTGTGCTGTGAGAGTGCTGTAAACCACCAGGAGATCCAAAATTCAGAAAACATCAGAGTCAGTCCAGAGAGTGGAATGGCATACACTGAATTTACTTATTAGATTATATAGAGTAGTACATGTTATGTTCTTTTAGCAGAGTAAGCATTAGAAAAGAGGAAATGAGGCAATAAAATCCACTAAATTCAATGGGCAATAACAAGGAAGAACTTCCTGATTGCACCAAAGATATCTCTGAAATTCTGCAGGAGAAAGACCCTCCTAGAAGTTTGTAAGTAAAATTGAGGCAAGGGATATAATTATGGGTGGCAGAAATTAATTCCTGATAAGGCTTTTGTATATATTCTCTGATAAGCAACTACATTCTTTAAAATTAACTATGATCATCAGAAAAACACTTTCAAATCATGCATTGTAAATAAGCAAATATATTAAGTGATTAATCTATTGTTTGCTTTAATCCCTCTTTCCTGCTCGTCTCACAGAGGTCTCTAGGGTATGTTATGTGAATGCTAACAATTCCCAAAAGAAAATAATGTGCCCCAACTTGTGAGGATAAATGAAACAAGCTTCCATTTGATCTCTGTAGTATGCATCAATTAGAATTGCTGCTGACAGTTTTGTGCAGCTTCTCTCAAAAATTTTCTTCTTGTGACTTACAAAGTGACTAGAAATGTAATATCTCTGTAAGAGGCCCTGCTGTGCAATATACCCAGTAAATCAGAAGATCCAGCTTTTAAAATATTCTCCCTAGATCCAAGTAATTCCCTGTTAACTGAAGATAGGACATCCAAAATGGATTTTAGGAGAAAATGGATTAACTGGAGTGGTTACACAACATCACTGAACATGCATGTCACTGCACAATTCAACTGCTTGGAACACATCTATATTATGGAATCTATTTGCATATTATCTACTCAGTGATACACTATTTTACAGAAAAGTCTAAATTAAATCGTAAATGGTTCTAGTTACAGATTTACATTTTGGACTGACAGATTTTCTGTGACAGGGCTGCAAACTGCAATTAGATAAGAAGCAAGTGGAATGGACTAACTTTATTAATTGGCCGTTGGCATGGAGTTTAAAGATCTAATTCTAATCTCAACTATAGGAAAACAATGAGTATATATCACATTTAACCTATAAAAGTAATTTAATTTACCTTTTGTCAAGATACTAGAGTCAAAACAGATGATCCAGGAGTATCTATTGGGGCTGATGTATCTCAGAACTTGTTTAATACTACTTAAAAGTGTTGGGCCATACAGAAGTATGAAGAAGAGGTATCTCCCATGATGTCCAAGAAAATGTACTGTTTTGGTTCCCTTTAAGGTGTGGCTCACTTCATACATCAGTAATGAAAAATACAAACCATCTTATCAGAAGATATGAATGTCTGCATATATCAGGAATCACAATATTGGAGCTATTCCACAGCTCCAAATTTATACCCATAAACCTCACAGCAATATTTTGATCCTTTTTTCTAAGCGTGAACTGGATGTTAGAAACAGTAAGTCATGCTGGACCAGGAAAATAAGTCATTCTGTCAAAGAATACAATTAAAAGGAGATTTCAAGGATTAATTAGGACTGGGTGACCAGGAAAATGTAATGTTTTGTGGAAAATAAATCCCTAACATTATTAGTACCCCAACAGTGTGCAGTCAGAGCATAGATATATATTTCAGAATAATTCCTTTCTCAATTTAATAATTTTTCATCTAAGAGATACTAAATCAGATAAGGAGAAGCTTTGATAGAAGTTACTGGTACATAAATCTAATTGAACCATAAGAAAAAGACTATAATGGAACAAATAATTTTCCTTCGTAACGAAGAAAGAAATAGAATTGAATGTGTTCCCTTTTTTTCAGTACAAAAAATAATCAAATCAACTGCAGTATTGAAAAGAACCGTATTAGGACATATCTGATTTCACTGGAGTAACAGATGCTTGGCCAATTCAAGGCCAACAAGGATGTGAAAACAGTGGGACATAAAGTCACCTCATGATGTGTCAAAGCTGAGGAAATTCTAAAAGATGTAATTCACTGAGTCACTGGCTTAATTGTGTGAACTGCTGCCACTTTCAAACCTTGTGTTTAAAGTATCAATTTATGTCTACACCCACTGCAACAGAAGCAGTGACACTGTCACTTTTTGGTGTTCCTAGTGTCTTCATTACTGCAGTCTTCGAATGCCTGAAACTTCTGGAATTGTATCCAGAAAGAAAAAAATGGTACTTTTGCATTATTTACCTCATCCCATTTACCTTTCCTGACTATTGTGGACCTGATGTGGAAAAGGTTTCTTTTTAATGCTTATTATTCTTGCAATCACTATGTACTGTGTGTTGCCATTATAATAACAAGAGACACTGACTCCAAAGTTGGTTTTGCAGAAAATCTACTTTTACTACAAGTGCTACTTCTTTTATACCCTGTTCTGATACAAAAAGACCTGATTGGACACTTAAACAACACATTCTACTTGGTTGGCTACTTAGCTTAACATCTTAACACAAAGAGATAGAAAAAGGGAGAGAACAGCACTTGCAGATGTTTAGACTAGAAGTTATCATATTTAGACTAGAAGTTCAGAGTCTCACAAGCAGAATCTGAGAAAGTTGGTTTTCTCAGTCTCTGACCAATTTGTAGGGACCACATACTGTGTGGTAGCTTTACTTTTCAAATAAAGAAACAGAAGCACAGAAAAGCAAAATGTCAACTTGCAGATAAGATGTCAGGGTAAAGGAAAGATTTCTTATTCCTTTTCTGGCTTCTTCTTTAATTAGCCGAGTTATTTTGCTAATGGCATGGTAGCATTACAAATGATAAATATTTGTTTAAAAAATTAATTTGTAAAATGAGCAGTGGCAAGATGAGAAACTACAAATATGAGGGTAGGTAAAGTAATGTGAATTTTCTTTTAACCTTATGCATTCAGAAGTATAAATGTTCCTATCTTGATAGAGATTTCTGTTCAGCATGGCATGATAGATTACAGCATGTAGCACAAAACCATGTTCATCCATTTCTCTGGTCCACTGCAGAGAGGATCTCTTCAAAATAGGAGTTTGAAATGTTCAAAACCAATTTTCAAGGACAGATTTGGAGGTGGGATATTGCAGGGCACACATGGTGCAAAAGATTTTGGGCATGTTTAGCCAGGATACAAAGGTAAATGTCTGGGGGAACACCACAAAAATCCAAGCAAGGTCATAGTGCTGTGCAAGATCTGAAAATGTTTATAATTTCTGCATGATAATGCATGCAAAACTAAACTGGCCATTGCTTTTAAGAAAGTCTACAAATATGAGGTAACCATGCATATTACTGGCTGAGCACAGAGTTTCTCTTCCAATCTCTTTCTTCCAGCAGTTGCTCACTTTTATGCTGGTACCTGTATTCAGAAAACACTCCATTAAATTGATAATATGGACAAGGAAACAAAAAGATCTGGATATGCAGAGAGCAATCAAAGGTTTCACAACTATAGCCCATAGTATCGACTAGACTGTGATTATAGAAGAAATAGGAAAGGGGAAAAACATCACAGGCTAGGTAACATCACAGTCCATCTCCTTTGAAGACTCATGGCGAAAAATTGACTAGAGCCTCCAGCAAGTTCCCTGCTAGGCATCACACCCAGCTCCTGTGGATGACTGCTCCCATTACAGGAATAAAATTGCAGGGAAGAAATGGATCTTGTAAACCCCTGCTTCAACTAATCCTCTGGAGTGTCTCAGCCTCTGTCCCAAATACACTTTCAAGTATGTGTTAAGAGCAGTAGCAGCTAAAAGAGGTTTTCTTTCATGTATCCAGGGAAATCAGAAAGAAAGTGAACTTACGATGTTTCAACAAAACAGGCCAAAACACACAGTGGATATAAAACATGTGAAAGGCATAAAAAAACCAATCCTTCTCACGATCTAGATGAGATTGTCTGATGAATGGTCCAAGGACAAACACAAAAATAATAAATATTTACAGTCAAGGGGAAGAGGAAAAGACAAAGCTACTAGGTTTCTTCGTATCTATTTCAAGCACAATTATACTTCACTCTTACATCATTTAAATATTTCAATTCTGTACCTTTGATGAGTGGCATGGTCAAATTCCATTAACTCCAGATTCTTGATCCTTACAAATTAATACTTCCTCCCTTGTCAGTCATGGTACAAGCCTCACGGATGACAACACTGATGACATGTAAATGCATATGATCTATAGCCCATATCACTCTCTGACACTCTGCACCTCCAATTTTCTACATCCCTCTTCCTCTAACTAAACTCTGATAAGGAAAATATCTTGTTTCTATTTTCCTGTTTTCTTAAAACTTTTACCAACATCTCAATCTTTACTTGATGAATATAGCTGTCAAAAAACTGGGCATGAACCCAGAAATTTAATTTTCCCTACATTTTTTATATTAGTGATGTTGTTATCTCTTTTCAATTGTAGTTCACCATTGTTAAGGACATTATAAGCTGTTTAAACAAATCAGCATTTGAAGAAATGGAGAAATTTCTACCATTTGAAGAAATTGGAGAAAAATCTACCTTTGTATCTGATATAAAGGTGTGCAAGGACTATTTTGCTGAAAAGATACTGCTTTGTAATCTAATCATATTATAATAATACCACCACATAATACTTACAAATCTTGGAAGCAAGACATGTGAAGCAAAGCAGTAGGAGTTTTGGTTGAAACAGTTGTGGTTCAAAGAGCTGGTCTTTCCTTATATTTTACAATAATAGAAGGAAAAGAGAGAAATAGTTAAAGAATTAGAAAAAAATAAAGGTTAATTGGTCCATAGGACTCACTCAAAGCCATGAAATAAATGGAAACATGGGATAGAAATTAAATAAATGGGATAAAAATAAGACACATATAGAGCTAGTTTAGAGGTCTATTTACTGCCATACCATTTCTTTGAGTGAAAACAGAACTAAAGGCAAAGGTAAAGTGTAAAAGAAACAAATTTTGTACTACATTGTCCTGGCATACCTCCCAGTTTGCAAAAATCTGAAATTAATATCTTCAAACACTTGTA
The DNA here is from genome assembly GCA_013397155.1 of Irena cyanogastra. Taxonomy (NCBI): domain Eukaryota; kingdom Metazoa; phylum Chordata; class Aves; order Passeriformes; family Irenidae; genus Irena; species Irena cyanogastra. Next base: position 223,047 of record VWZV01016568.1, read on the forward strand.
GATATATGCAAAGCAACATCTAGAGATGGGTGAATGCATCTCCTGTTAATTTCTCTAGTTTGAAAAGAAGATATGTACAGAAGGTAAGATGTGTTTCAGGGACAAAATGCATGTTTTAGGACTTGAAAAGAAAGCTCAAAAAAACTGAAATTAAATTTAAAAAATCAAGCCATTCAAGACTAAAGTAAAAAGAGGAAATATATTATGAAATCAATACAAAAAAATGGCAATCATGAATACCCTGTTATTATAAAACATTGCATGGAGATGTAGAGCAGAGCTCAGTAGTTATTAAGTATTAGCATTAAAGGGCACATCACTTTTGATAAAAGACTGCACAAAGCTAATGCCTTCTCTGTCAATAGATTTGAAATTATTCTCTATTCTGACTATACTGTAGAGCTACTTGGAGGTGGTGAACAGAAAATCCATGAGTTTTGCATGCTTTATCTGGTTAAATATGAAGTCAGTTCCAAGTTGAAGTGGAGTTATGAACAAAAGAAATGCCTTGGATGTTGACTTAGGTTTCGTTTACAATGTTGATACTGTCTGGAGACACTCTAGCAAATCTATGAGATTTGCACATGTTCTGAAATCATAATCTGAGTGAATTTAACATTGGTGGTTTAAGAAAGGCTTTTGGTAATGTGAGTAGGGTCCCATCTGATATTACACATTCCTAATAAAAACACTCATCTATGTGCTTACTCACATAGTGTGTGCTTACTCACTCATCTAAGTGTTGGTGTGTCATATAGGTCCATTTCTAAAGTTGTGCACCTCATTTATCCTAAATGTTTACTGTAAAGTGAATTCATTGCATTAAGTATATTCTGGAGGTACTAATACCTAATAATGGAGGTACTGTTTCTATTTATAATTTATACAGATTAAAGCATCATCTTAAAATAAATATGGATTTTTTTAATGTGGCTGAAGGTAGATGAGATAAATTCCTCCCTTGTAAATAGTGTTATAAGAGGCAACAGTAATTCAACTTTACTCAAAGACATGAGGTTTAATTCAAGAACTATCTGGGGAAAAAGAATCCAATACTACTATTTACTTAAATATATTTCACTGGGAAAAAAAAAACTTCAGAAAAATAAATAATTCAGGATCATATTTAGTACATTTATAATTTTTCTGTGAAGAAGGAAATAGCTTAATCTGAAAAAAGTCAACATGTATTATGATAATTACAACAGATAGCTGTTATAATATCACTGTGTGTTTGACACAAAAGCCCAGAAGCATTTACAGGGGTATGGGATTATTTCACTCTTCCTTACACTACTACTAAGTAATGGATATTCCCATGGCATAATCTGGTATACAGTACGATGTTGGTGCAACTTTGCCTGTCACTCTCTTTCTAATCCACTTTCCTTCCTGTAGCAAAGAGCTTCAGAATGACCCCCTAATTCCAATGGATCTGTTTTGCTCCAGTACAATGGAAAAGGGAAAAGGGGAGAAACAGCAAACACAGGATGTGGTGTAGAGAGGTGTGATATCATAGTAGTGCCAGTTCCTGAGTCACTTTGGCAGTGTGTCCCATCATTAAACTATACTATATAGGGATTTATGGGGAGAAGTATGTAAAACAAAATAGCAAATACCAAAGAATTCAATCCTACTAACAAGAAAATACACAAAAGCAGTGGAGATTATTTTCAGTAGAACAATGACCTCTGTAATCCTGCAATTTGAAAAACATTAAGAACCTGAAAATAGACAAAGTTTGACAAGTATTAGATTTGATAGACTCTATCTATCACTCCAGGGCTGGTATGGCAGTTCATGACTGTGGGAAGAGCACCTCTTCAAAAGAGGGACATTCTACTGGCTAAGTGTTGAGATTCGAAGTCCACACAATCCAGGAACCAGGAACCATTCTGTGACTGTCTGCTCACGTCAAGGTCACTCACTGTTTCTGATCCTCAAGGCAGAATGGTGGGCACTTCTCTTAGAGTGCAGCTTCAGCTGGGGTCTGCACAAACAGCAAGGAGGGGGGGTGGTGCAGTAATGCAGAAGGGATAGTGATGCAGAAGACTGGAAACATGCAACAGCAAGGAACAGAAGGAGGAAGAGATCTCTCCTGGTGCCAGCAGCACCTTTGCAGAACCACAACAATGCTCTGCAGCCTGAAGAGGAAAGACCCATCACATCAAAGGAGGTGCTGGAGCTGAGCAAGGCAGCCCCATCAGCTCCCCATGTAATCACCAACATAACCAAGAAAAGGTGATGGGAGACAATAGTGGGCAACTCTCCTCTCAGGGGTTTGGAGGAACCCAGTTTTTGATCTGACATGGCCAGATGGACACACTCCAATAGTTGTAGTCGAGGGCTCAGTGTCCAAGCAGGGACCAGTGATGGGTGGAGTTCCTCAGGGATCAGTACGGGGACTGGCACTGTTTAACATCTTTATTGGTGATATAAATGATGCAGTTGAGTGCACCCTTAGCAAGTTGCTGGTGACACCAAACTGTGTGGTTTGGTTGACACACTGGAGGGAAGGGATTTCATCCAGAGGGATCTTGACAGGATGAAAAGGTCGGTCTGTGTGAAGGTCATGAGGTTCAACAAGTGCAAGGCCAAGTGCAAGGTCCTGCACCTGGGCTGAGGCAATCCCAAACACAAATAGAGAGAATTGGTAGAGAATGAATTGACAGCAGACCTGAGGAGAAGGACTTAGGTGAGTTGGTTAACAAAAAGCTCAACATGACCCAACAATGTACATTTGTAGCTCAGAAATCCACCTACTTCCAGGGCTGTATAAGAAGAACTATGGCCAGCAGATCAAAGGAGGTGATTCGCCACCTCTGCTCTGCTCTCATGAGACCCCAATTGGAGTGCTGTGTGCAGCTCTGGGGCCCGCAGCTAAGGAATTACCTGGACCTGTTGGAGTCCATCCAGAGGAGAGCAACAAAAATGTTCAGAGGGCTGGAGCACCTCTCCTATGAAGACAAGCTGAGAGAGGTTGAATTGTTCAGCCTGGAGAAGAAAACGCCCCAGGGTGACCTTGCAGCTCTTTCCAGTACTTGAAGAGGAGCTACAAGAAGCCTGGAGAGGGGCTTTTGTCAAGGTCCTATAGTGATAGGATAGGAGTAATGCCTTTAAGCTGAAAAAGAGTAAATTTACATTAGACATCAGGAAGAAATTCTTTACTGTGAGGATGGCAAGACACTGGAACAGGTTGCCTAGAGAAGCTGTGGATACCTCATCCATGGATATTTTCAAGGTCAGGTTGGATGGATCTTTAAGCAACCTGATCTACTGACTGGCATCCCCACCTGTGGCAGGGGCACTGGAAATAGATGATCTTTAAGGTCTCTTCCAGCACAAGCTAATCCATGATTCTATGATTCTATGATTCTGATTCTATGATTCTATGATTCTATGTTATATAGAACACAATCAAGAGTTATAAACAGGTTGCGTGACTAGAAGTAGAACCAGATGTTTGGAAGAAAATATTATTACAAGGAAAGATATCCTGTTTGTGTTCAGGTCTAAACACTTAATAAAGCATTGTCTGGTCTTATTCAAAGCTTTGAGATCTCAGTGGTGATGGATCCTAAGGATTAGGGGGGCTTTCTTAGCCTGAAACACTGCAGCAGAGTAACTAAGTAAATGTAATTTTGACCCAGTTATAAAAATGTGAACATCTAATAGAGAGTTACTCACAGCAGTTAAAGCCACGCTTTTACTCAGTGAGCTGAAACTAACCCTTTTGAGTCAATGGAAACACAGTTTTAAAGTGGTTTGATTGTCCAAGGATATGCACAATTGCCTTAATTACACTAGGACAACTTGTATAATAAAGCCAGTGAGTGGATGTGCATCCAGACAAACTTTGCTTTACCTTGGGGTGGAAGCATCATCATGTTTGAGCAAGTAGTCACCCATCTGCAACTGTCAGCTTTTAGAAAGAAGGATGAAAAAGAGATTAAACTCCAGTGAGTCAGACAATAACTTGAGATTTATTTAATTATCAGGAATCAAGAGCTTTCTGAAATGTGCTTTTCATGAAAGGAAACCTCCCTCCAGCTGTCTGTCTTCTCTAAAGTCCACAGCTGTTCTCTTCTTGATTTTACACTGCCCATAGGTCTCCCTCACAATCTGAGCTGTCCTGTGGGTCCTCTAGGCCTGAGGCTGGCATGGGGAAACCCCTTCACGTTTCTTCAGTCTCTCGAAATTTTACACAAACAAAGAAAACTGCATTTTTTTTAGGATACAATGCCCTAAGTTAGACCAAAGCAGACTTGGCAGAATATATTGTTCATACTTGAATTCATTTTTATCTAGTTTCAACTTCATAACTAAGAGGTGTTTATTTTAACCAACAAAATTGATAAATTAGTGCATATTTAATCAGATTGGCTTGATTATCCAGCCTCACCCTCAGAAGGCATCAGAGGCTTTCTAGAAGCATTTAAGTTGTATTGCCTTGACACCTATGATAGTGAGGAAAATGTTCAAGCCCATTCCAGATGCATTCTAAGATATTCTTTCCTATTCTTTCCCACATATGCCAAAGCCAAATAGAAAGAGGGAGGACATTTTTCCACCTCTACAAAACATTCATGCTATTAAGGACAGAAATGACGAAGTTCACAATGGCACCAGGGCAGCATGGCAAGCCACAAACATGAAGAGGGCAGAAGTATCAGCATTTTCCTTATCTCTCTCAGCCTCTAACCTATTCCCTGTACAGGGCTGTTTCATGGCTGACCAACCAATGCTGGTCAAAACGTCTGTGACAGAGCCCAAGACTGAACTAAGTGTCGTAGAACTGCCAGCATCACTGACTACCACTTCCATGCCTACAAAACATCTTCAAGTGTCCTTCTCTCCAAACCAGGACACTGTCTCTGCCTCTTCAGGATGCCAGAGCATGGTCTAACCAAGGACAATTGTTGTCTCACTGCACCACTCTCTGCTATGCACCACTGCTGGAATATCAGAGGAGGCAAGAACACTGCTGAAACTATAATGAGATTGGGGGTGGGAGGGTGAGGGGAGGTGTTTCAAGGGCAACGGCGATGGTCAAGTTGGAAGAAAAATGACTGCCATCAGCATGCAAAGCCTGCCAGTGAGGTTTTCAAACCAGGGAAACATAATCAAGTTTTTAAGGCAGAACCACAAAGCAAGTTCAGCACTTTTGCCATTATTGGAGCTACTGATCACAATTACTCTTCTGGTGGCAGGGACGGGGACAAGGGTCTTCTTTCCCTCTTGATTTTGACCTTTGTAAATCTTTTGGCATTGACATAGCAATTACTGCTTAAACCCATTACAAGCATGGAGATGGAGCTATCATTAATCATTGCTTTTTGAAGGCCCAGCATCCTGTTGTGCTATACACTGCATGAGCACCAAACAAAAGGTTTGCCCCCAAAAAATGCTCTTTTCTTGTTTAATAATCAAGAGGGAATCAAATTCCTGAGAGTCAGGAAGATAGATGTTAAATCTAAAGATACATAATTTCTGATTCTACAATGACCTTCCAATATCTGCTCTGTTGTCTGTTCACAGTTCATACCACTGCTGTAACTGCATGGGGTGAGCACAGGTTTTATTTTAATAGTTGCTTAGTAGGCAAGCAGTGGCTAATGAAGCAGACAAATTACAGTTTCCTTGTGCCTACTCCATGCAGTAAAAAAAGGCCAGAAACAATTTCATTTGTTTGACAAGTACAGATAATTTTTTTTATAAAAAAGGTCCACACTCTAGTATGACCTGTATCAAACTGCTGCTGTACAGGGTACAGGGACTGCTGTCACAAAGGTGCAAACAGGTGCTGGAGTTCTTACATGAGCCACAGGTAAAGAATATACACAGTTAAACCTGTGGAAGCTGGGTGGGAACAGCTGAATGGGCTTCCTGAAAACATAGGAAGAAAGGCGGGATGACAGGAGAAGTCAGATAACTTTTCATCTGGTCATTAGACCCATTCAGAGGTAGCACCTTGTTTATTTTTTATTTTTATATTATTATAT
>VWZV01016575.1:0-24580 GCA_013397155.1 Irena cyanogastra
CAGGGTTGTTCTTCTCACATGTTTTCACTCTGCTCTTCTCTGTCCACAGTTACAACTGGACAACAACTTTTGTTTTGATTTCTTCTTAAATCTGTTATCACATAGGCATTACTACCATTTCTAATTGGCCCAGCCTTGGCCAGTGGCACACCTATCTTTGGAGCTACCAAGGATTGGCTCTGCCAGACATGGGTAAAGTTTCTGGCAGCTTCTCAACAAGCCAGCCATATAGCCCCTTCTGCTACCAAAACCCCAGGCCATGCAAACCCAATACACAAGGGCACCAGCAAGGGCTTGCAAGCTGGATTCTACTTTGTGTCCATGACCACCCTTGGCACAGCCTGGTAGGAGGCAGGGGCAGCCAAGGCAGCTGCATTTGGCTGGTGTTGGGGAGGTGCTTCCCACCACTGAAGCATTTTGAGGGCTTTCCTTTGGCAGCAGTGTGGCACTATAGAGTCGATGCTCATTTGCCCCTGAAAGAAAAATGTCCTGGGATGATGGCATGTGAAAGGAGTGGTGTTGCCCTCCAAAAGGCACGATGAGGAGTGAGGCATGGCAAGGGGCAATGAATAGAAATTTCAAAGGTATAGTTCTGACCTGAACTATAATGCTCTTATTAATCCACACACTTGAGTGGCAATGCACTGCAGGGATGGAGGCAAGGTACAGGCTCGTAAACCAATTATTACATAGATATTCAAGTTCTCCTTTGGGAGATGTAGAATACAATTCTGCCGGTGGCTTGTAGTTGATTTGGCCAATCAGAACCTAACAGTAGGCCTTAGTACAAAAAATCCTTCTCTGAATTCAAGAGCTTTTTCTGCACACAACTTTCATTTAAAAACTCATGTGATGTCTCTTTAGTGGTGTGATTTGCAGTGGTGTTTTTGTAGTGTGATGAATACAAGAAAGTAACAGTTAAGAGCATTTATTAGACCAGATAGAGATGGGGACACTTCTAGGCACACAGGATTTGAGAAAAGCTTTTATGCTTAAAACATTTAACACTTCTGTATGCTGCAAAGACATTAAGAGGAAAGGAAATACCAAATGACACTGTTGAAACACATGTTAACTGGATATGGGAACAAGAGGGTAAATCATGGGAAAAAAATCTACCTTTTTATTTGTGGAAAATGAGCTTTCTTCTCCACTGCAGCTATTCTCCTGCAGACTAACTTCTGTCTAGAAACTGCTTACCCAGCATCAAAAAACTATTTGTATATTGCTGCTGCCATCTCTTAAAACAAGCTTTTTGACTGTTCTGCTTGTGATGTTAAGATCAAGTCTCATGGATTTTTCAAAATCTAAGCAGTTTTTAACTGCATTTGGCTTCTCTGCATCGTGAGGTAGGGAAAACACATCCTATCTGGGCATGCTGCTTGTGTCAGGAATCTTTGCAAAGGGATGCTTTATGTAGAAAGTTAATGGCAATCCTGAAATGCTTCATGTGATGTGGAAAGAATTTCATTCTCTTCAAACAGGAAACATCACCAGGCTAAAACATCTGTTCCTTTTATGCACAGCTTTTGCTTCCAAATCCTTGCTATGAAACCAATATGCAGATGTGTTTTTAAGAAAAGAAAACATGTGTCTTAAAATTCATTTCCAGTGTTCCTGTTAACATTATGTGTCCCTTCCTCCATTATTAGATATTTTGGCTCTGTGAATTCAAGCCTGTGTTGGCCAGTGGATTATGCTGTTTTAAGCACTGGTAAATTACATCTCTGAAATGTATGCTCAGCTGTAAGCACACACTCCCATGCTATTCATCTCAGTTAAAGTAAAAGAGTAAACCCTGGGCTGCCTGAAGGCCATGGGGCAGCTGTGGTGCTGCATTGGCCTCTCTTAATTCTCACTAGCAGGTGGAGTTATTTGCACAGTGCTGTGTGATGTTTATGTTGTGTGACCATGACTGCTAGGGAGGAAAGGAAGGCTGTGTGGAGGCAGCAGGGGAAGCAAAGTCATTTTCACTGCAAGCAAGTAATGGGGAAAAGTGTCAGTGTTTTTGTCTGTACTTCCACGCTGGGCAGAAGAGGAAGCAGCAGCCATGCCATCTTCAAACCTCTCACACACAGGAGATTTTATAAACTCAGCAGAGACCCTGGCATGCAAACAGGTACTGCTCACCAGAGCTGATTTGCTGGCATCATCTAAAAGAGCAAGTCACACCAAAATTTCTAGCTGCTTTAGGATGAGAAGAGCTGTACTGGGTGAGGCACCCATTGTGCCACAAGGGTCCATCAAATAGGTACTCAGCTAGCAGGGGAGTTAGCTTTGCAATTTCATCAAGTGAAAAATGACATTTGGAAATGCTTTTGTAGAAAAAATATGATCCCGGCCAGCCTGTTCAACTTTGTGTGTCCTTTTGCATTTTGCCACCTTTCCTGTCCAGACGTCCCAAAATGCCACTTGGAGAAGATGTGACAGCCTTACCCTCCTTACTTGTCAGTTCTCGTGAGTCTCTGAGGGAGCAGGTCAAATGGCCTCTAGATTGACCTGTGTACTCATAACCAACCCCTCAACTCTATAGGAATATGCTGATTCATTATTTTCAAGCTCTGATTTCAAGCATTGAGGCTACAGTATTACCCTAATCCCCAGGCTGAGGTAAACAACAGAAAGCTACTGACTATCTTCTCTGCATAGGATAAAAATGCAAACGATTGTGTTTCTGTAGCACACCTTAATCCTATTTTTCATTAAAACCTTTCCACGTGGAAGCAGCTTATTTTTATGATGCAAAGGATGACTTTTTAGGCTGATTATTATAACGTGGTTTTACTGTTCTTAGGGAATCTGAATCTGCATATTCAGGAACAATATAATCTGGGGTTTTAGGGTAACAATTTTTTACAATTTATTTTCCTTCCAGGCAGCAGTGTAAATGGCATCTCACATTTTCTGTTAAAAAAACCTAACCTTTATCCTTTATCATGTCCTTCCTTCTCATTCCCGCTTAGCCTCTTTCCAGCAGCATGGGAAATTCACAGGTTTTGCTTTGGAGGCAGTGGAAAGATTAACTAAATATCAAAGGCATACCAGTTTTGAAATTAGTCGTGTTTCTACAGTATCTGTGCCTCTTAATTCATTGCTCTCAGTTTCATTGCTGGATGAGACCCACAAACCCATCAAATATGCCACTACAGTAATAAAGAGGAATTACTGCTAGATGGGCTGGGAGATTTCACTTATTGAAGTGTTAGTCCCAACCAAGTCTTTATAACAGAATTTGTGATGATAGCTTCTGACATGTTCTAGGAATTTCATGGTTTGCAGAAATACTGAGCTGTGGGGAACTGGGAAGGAGAGGGAGATGTGCCCTATTTTTCTTTAAAAACGAACAAACAAACCAAGAAGAAAAAAGAGAAAGCAAACTAAGTGTTTAATATCTTGGACTACTTCTAATTATCAGTAATTGTGTCCAACATAAATCCTTTTAAAGTACAGTGAGTAGCTCTGACAGGATTTAATACTTGTCACAAGGACAACACTGTGAGTTCTACGGCAGGCAGCAGAAATTTCTTTTTAATTATTAAAATACTATAATCTCATGAAAAAGTCTCACGTGGCCAATGCAAGCTTTTCCAAAAGTTGAGACCAGAATAGAGTACAACTCAATCCAAAGAGGCTTGAAAAGAAAGTATATTAATTGCTTAAAGAGGGAGCTACATTTTGAAAAATACTTGAGGTCAAATAGGCTTAATTACTTTGTCAAAGAAAACTTTCTGTTTTATATAAATATGTCTGTCAAGATACTTCCTTTCTGGGAATTGTAACACACAGTACTCCAGTTAAATCCAGAGGAAGTTGTGCAGGTTCTGGTCTACCAAGATAAGAAACTTAAGGAATAGCGTAGACAGTAAGAGTTACAGTGAGTAGATGTGTTGGTAACTGGTGTGCAGGGGCCAGATAATGCTGTTTGAAATCTCAGTAGTTAATCTCCTGAGTGTGGATTTTGACTTTGCAAATACACTTCCATGTTTTAGCAGTTCCTTTTCAGAAGGGAGTGTTAATTGTGTTTACTTTTATGTGTTCAAAAGTAGATGATATTATTTGCTTATAACACCGAATTCCTCATTGATGAAGGTAACATGGTTTTAGGATTCTAACTGTGAGTACTTGGGCTCAACAAGGTTGGTCCTAGAAAATGTACTAATCTTGCAGTCTCTTGTGTAGAAAACTGAGGCAGGACATGAATTTCCCTGTGCTCATCTGCTCATCACTTGCTGTTGCTTCTCCCTCAGCTCCACTGAAATGAAACTAGACAGCTATCAGTTCACATGAAATGGGATTTTCAATTTTGAAGTCATACAGAGAAAAAGAATTAGTTCAGGACACAACTAATGAAGAGCCTGAATGATGTTTGAAAGCATCCTGGGGTTGGCAGTGTGTGGCTGCAGAGGGGTGGCCCCACAGCAGCACTGCAGCTTCCCTCTAGTTTCCAGGCTGGGTTGTGGTACTGTGATGGGTGAAGGTTGAGAAAAAAGATTGTCTTCACATTCCCTGTCAGATGATTGCTCCTCTGGGAACTGTCAGCATTGAAAAAGCCTTTGCACCTTCCCAAGGCTATCATGATGCCAGTAGAAGTGTGGGAAATTATGGTACAAATTACTCATACCTGCCTGTATGAGGATTAGAAGATTTTTGAGTATTAAAAAGCAATCACCTTGTTAGAAATTATCAATTGCAATCTTACTTGCTTTGTTCATATTGTTTTGCTTTGCAGTAAATTTCTGAAGCAAAGTAAATTAATTCTGTCAGTTAAAACTGAGAACTGACACTTTCTTTCAGGATTTACTCTGTATCTTTGTCATCCTCATTTCTTGGTCTTCTCTCTGATTGCTCCCTGGAAGAACCCAGTGTTTCTCCACAACTGGGAGGGGGAAAACAGATTAGGGCTAGCCCTAACAAGGGGCAGACTGGATGGGGATGGGTGAGGACCAGCAGGATGTAGCAGTCTGTAGGCATTGTCCTCCCATGAACAGTCCCTGGTCCCTTTTCCTGCCCACAACCCCAGCCTTGGTGTTGTTCTGCCTTCTCCAACACAGCCACCCCTCTACCTTCCCCAGGGCTGCTCTGAAGGACAAGCAACAAGGGCTAATCCTTGGTGATTGTTTGGAGAGTTATTTCCATAAGCTTTTGTCCTGTTTGGGGATTTTCTTCTGGTTTAGGTTTGCTTTTTTTATTGCCCCAAATTAAAAATTACGTCAGAGCTGATGGAACAAGCCAAACCCGTGGACAAAGTGCTTTGAACAGCTATAGTTGACCATTGACGGAACTTTGTGAATAATTTTTTCCAAAATAAAATCTGGAATAAGCATTCTTCAGTTCTGCTGTAGCTATTCTTAAATTTCATGTGGAAGACAAGACTTTTGACCCCAGCCCCATAAATCTGTGCCAGAAAACTAACTGTGCATAGATGAAAACTTGCCAATTTTAGTGTCCCTGAAAGTGCAATACAGCTAAGTCCATCACAACACAGATAAACAAGGTGCTGTGAGACTAGCCATGAGAGCAACCATGGCTGTGACTGGGACCTGTGCTGCACGGCACTGATATGTGAGCCTTATGGAAAAATTTGAGAAGCTTCTTGGCTTACAATCAGTCCCTTCTTGGAAGGATTTTCTTTCATCGATGCTAAATTTTCCATGGGGATTTGAGACTACACATTTACTGTTTTATTAATTTCCATTTGAAAATAATGTATGTGTTTGCCTCATCTAACTTCTAGAAAAATACTAACTGGAAGAAATACCAGAGGGTTTCAGCTAGCTGGGGGCATAATGCACAGCTCCCCTGGTAACAAAATATCAATGAAATACATATTGCTCCAAAATGTTACAAGGGCAAGATGAAGAGAAATTATCTTCTGAATCTCCATTTTCCTTACCTTACACTTAAGAATCCTTACCTTTCTTGAAAGTAAGAATAAAACAAAGGCATATTGGCTTGCAATTTTCTTCTTCCTTTTTATTTGTTCTGTGACTATGACTATTTCAGGGTCCCCATATTTAAATGTCTTCTAGATATTGTCTCAATACAAATAATTTCTGTTTCCTCACAGCTGCCCAAAAAGTGATTGAAATCTAATTGCTTTATGAGCTCCTGTCCATCATCTCTGAGATCTTCTTTTTTTCAAGAATAGTTAATTTTTCTTTCAATACCCTTCTGTGGACCAATAGCACTTTATTGATAAGCATGCTCATAAAGACCTGAAACTCTGTCTTACCAAAACACATGTACAGTCACCTAAAATTCTTGCATTTGTCTCTAATTTCACTTTGCCCTCTAGTGCCCATTCTGGTTTTTGCCCATGCTACCAAGTATTGTGTTGATTGAAATACATCAAAACAGATTTTTATTTGATGAGGAGATTTTTAAGGACAGCTATGAATTAAAAAGGAAACTTAATGATACAAAAGTTACTGAAAAATTAGTGGGCCATAAATTAACATATTCCCATTGCAGACAAGTTAGGCAATAAAAACTAGAATCCCTCACAAGAGAGCAGCTGAAAAATATTTCATGCTATTTCCAAATTTCTGTAAAAGTAAGATCATGTCAATAACAGTTTTCTGCATTGCAATAGCCACCCAAGGATATCAGAACCAGAAGGGTAAGTAGGCTGAATGTAGTTTTATTGTACAGGTTTGAAGAAGTACAAAGAACAGGCAAACAACAGAAATGAGATTTGAAACAGCCTCTGGGTGGGTCCATTTCAAGTGCTGTTAGTTATAAAGCAAAGAAATACATATTTTGTTGTAACATTTGTGGTGGGGTGTCACCAGATGGAAAAGTTACTCTGTTAATTTACCCTGGTTTTTTGGTCTTTTTTGTTGTTCTGGATCATGGTGAAGTTGCTAGCTGTTTTTATTTCTGGTATTTCAGCTTCATCCATGAGATCCATGTCTGCCATCTCTTCTTTACCTTGCATCCATGAGTGGTAGAGAGGAGAGTATGGACACCCTGCAAAAGAGACCTATGTCATAGGTATGATACCTGAGACCCCGTGCACCATAAGTGCTGTTCATACTAGTCTGTTTTTTGCTTAGATACACTTTTCATTATCTCCCCTTTCAATGATACTTTTTTGAATGGCTGGAGATCAGAAAAAGCTTTAAAGTTGTTCTTTACCTGATGCTTAAACCAACCTTTGGCTATTTCAGCCCTCCAGGACTAACACCACCTCTTTTGGGATCCACAGATATGATCCCTCCTCTGCTTCTTTATGCCAGATTCAGAAGCCTGTTCCAAATTTACATCGGAGTGGCCACAGATAGATGATTTTTTTTTTTTCAGTTTTTGGGGTTTTATCACAATTTTAACTCTATTCTTTGGGTGGAAGAGACTTGATATACCTCTGTTCCCCTCATAGCAAGTGATTAAGGAAAGCACGCTGCTTGAAATGGAGTTACTCAGGGACAGTTTCCCAAGGGTAAAATCCAGGCCACATTTTACTGCAAGATGTTTTAAGGAATTTTATTATATTGTAATTATTTCTGAAGGCTGTGTGGTTTGGAGGGGAAATTAATGGAGGGCTATACATGCATATGGTTCAATTTGTGAGCAGAGGGAAAGAGACATATTTCGTGCAGCAATAAAGCACAGCACTGGGTGGTGATGTTTGAGGTTGCAGTAGCCAGGATGAATATACCCATGAGCAAGTAGAATATGCCACAGACAGATGTGGCTTTAGGGTACTTTTACATAGAAGAGTTACTTCAAATAATCTTATGAAAAAAGTTGAAGTGAATTGGAAACACTGCAGGAAGGAATAAAACCCTTGCCACCAAACAGTTAGAGACAATATATTTCAACTAAAAGTAACACTGTCCAATTGAGAAGTTACTTCAGAATCCGTAGCTACTGCAAAAAATGTACTATGTACTCAAATCTTTCTAGAAATACTTTACACCTGTGAATAAAGCAAATGTTAGAATTACTGTAAAATGTAAAAAAATTTGCTTGCTTGGAAAAGAGGATACAAACTTTCAAAGAAAAATGCATATTCTCAACCTAAGTCAGGATCACTTAAATCAGGAGTGTGCTACTTTGTCTTCAGTGCAGTCTGAATCAGTACAAATCCAGCAATTCCTGTAAGATGTGGGATGTCTAGTTCATTCACAAATATGTAGGTGAAATAGACATGGAAGATAGCTGCATGTTTTCTCAGCAGAAAACACTATAAGATGTCACTATCTGTCAAAGGCTGCAATATCTTCCTAGGGAGTAACCCTCACTGAAAATTCTTATACATTAATTTATAGCTGGAGTAGACAGTTTGTTTACCAAGGAAACAAATTACATTACATTGAATAATGCATTACATTTGCAAAATTAAATTTCAGAAGCGTAATTATTTAAATACAATAAAAATTAACTAGACCACTGCCACAAGATAGATCATAGAACAAATAATAAATGTTATTTATAATATTTGTTTATAAATATTATAAATTATGTGAGGTTAAAATCTTTGTACCTTAGTTTTTAAGCTTGCTTGTCACCTTATCAATCAGTTGGAGACATTTCCTCATTTCTGCACGGCTGATCTCCCAAGAGCACAGGTCGTGTTGTTTATCTTTAAGAAAGCAGTCTATTTTTTGGAAGTACTTTTTCAATTTCAGCCTGTTGACTTCTTTACTCGGACAGTGTTGGGTGTGCTTTTTGATCACACATGCCTCCAATTGCTCAATTTGCAGATAAAGTCCATTTTGGAACTGATCCAAAGCTGTTCCATCCCAAGCAGCTAGAGTCAGATTTTTGCTAAAGATATAGAAAATATGTTGGAAGATCTCTGCAATGGCAACTCCAACAGCCTCTTTCTGCCTGGGCTGCAGAACCTGTGTAGGAAATCTGAAGGACATTTTCTCTCTTAGACATTGTTGAGGAAACTTTTTTCCCATTTTATCCAGGAGTCGCAGGCTGTTCTCGACCACTTTTCTTTGCTGCAAAGGGAGGTGGTTGCACTGAAGACTGGAGACGATGGTGGTGCTTGACAGTATGAGGCCAATTTGTATCAAGCCAAAAGCATTCATGATAAGGACAAGCTCTTATGTTCCTTCTTTCCCGTGCATAAATTCTGAGTGCTGTGCTCGGTGCTCTGAAGTTATTTGTAGACTCCCATTTCTTCAAAATCTTGACATTTAATTATTCTGTAGGAGAAGTTTTCTTTCATCATTTGTTGGTTTTTAAGGTTTCCCCCCGTGCATGCTTTTGCAACACTTTCATTTTCTGCTTTATGACTTCATAGTCTTTGTTTTGTTTTGTTTTGCTACTTTCTTTTATTTTCAGCTGATATTAGAATATTTTATATATATAGTTAAATTATTTATTCTCTCTCCTACTAAAATTCTATGGGATATATAAAGAGAATTCAAAATAAAGAGTTATAGAAACATTTGCTTTCATTATATTCTAGCAGTGGAAGAACATGGTGAAATAAAGTAATATTTTCAATGATGGATCAGGAACCTGCTGAATACTACTGGCATCTTGTCTCCTACAGTATGATTTATACTTCCAAGCTTCCATTAAGCTTTTTCTACCTATGTCCTTTCAGGAAAAATGTTTTATTTCTCCTTTTATTTCTTATGGATACATATTGTTAGAGAGTGTGTGTGTCTGTGTGTGTGTGTGTGTGTGCAAAAAAATATGTATTAATATATGGATTTTGATACATAAACACTGCTAATTAAATGAAGCCTTGATCTCACATAGACACTATAGATGCCTTGCAGATACAAACACACTGACACAGGAAGAAGTTAGGTACTTGAATGAAATACTGTTTTTCCCTCATATAAGTAACTGAGCTATGGCAGTTATGACTATCACAGTACTTTGGGATATCTGGCCCTTGGTTTTGATTGTATTTTGGTGACAGGTAGTCTTAAACTGCCATTTTGTTGTCCCCCCTGTCTCCTGTGAATATATATGCAATTGGAAAGGCAAGAGCCTGTAAGTCATGCTGTCTGGGTGAAGAGGTCAGATAAACTGGTTTTTTAGTCTGAGACCTGGCTGTGTATTTTTTGTATAAAAAGTACAGAAGACTGGCAGAAAATAAATCCCCTTGGTTCCCAAGTGGTCCCCAGAGAACGGAGGGGCTAGGTGCGGCTGGGCTTAATGTCTGGTTAGAACCAACTGGTCACTCTAAGCCCAGTCACATTCAACAAGACCCCAGAGACACCAATGGTGTGGGTCACACTGTAAGTCTGGTCTCATTTGCAATCACAGCATCACAAATAGTGCAGTTTAATGATTCAACACAGTCTGATCAACTTGAATAAGAACTTTCAAGAACATGGATTCACCAGCAGTTCATTTTATTGAGGCATCAAGTTATAGCTTCTTGTTAGATCTCCAGAGATAAATTCAGTAGACATGAAAAAGTTTACAGTGCTATGTACAAGTATTCCCAGGTGCACTCTGACACAGCTGGGGGTCAAATCTTGCCAAAGAGGTGTTCCTGTTTTGGGGAGGAGAGAGGAGCAAGCCCGTTGACTTGTCTGCAAGGCGCTCATGTTCTCATCCTCTACCATGAAGGATTTCAAGTACCAGTTTATACTGATGGGAGAAGTGAATGTGAGACTGCAGCCAAGTACTGTTACTGCCAGTATGACTGTGGAGAGGGGGCAGCCAGTTTATATGTTAGTGAAGGAAAGAGAGAGAGATTACAAAACCAGTGGGTCTTGTGCAAGGGTGGAACACAACACAATAGGGACATCTTGGTGTCCTTTTTTCACCTGGCCAAGTGCAGCAGTAAGGCTTAGCTACAATCCTCCTGATGACCTGCTGTCACCCCATCAGCTAGCCATCCTGCCCCAGTCATCCCTTCGTGACTGTATCTCGTGGCTCTAGGCCTCATTCCTACAGTAATTTTGTTCTGTTTTTGCACCCACTGCGATGTGGTTGGCTTCATTCCCAGCCTGGTAGTCACTCCAAGCAGATTGATGATACTGTTTTAGAGCTTCCTTTATGTTCAGCATGTAGGTATTTGGGAGGCTTTAAAAAGTTGCTTAAGCAAACTTAACTTACACTTGCCAGTGTAAGTAAAAATATATCCCCTATCGCCTATGACAACAAAGAATAACAGTCAGAGTGGGATACAAGAAGTGTAACATAAGATTAAACGTTTTCACTTACTGGGAATATTTACTACTTTGGAAAACAGAAGTGCATCAGAGATCAGTAAAAAGCATATGTACTTCAAGAAAATTATTCCCTAATGCTACAACAATTTCCATAAATTATACACAAGTATTTTTCCAAAACTGTAATCATTATGTGAGTTTAATCCTTCTAGTGATCTAAATAGATAAACTTCATCATATTTATATATCTCCTAGACACACAAGTTCTTTCTTTCCTCTTACAAAATAGATGTCCAGGTTTCCTTCTTAGTGAAGATCTGAGGACACCATACTGAGTGTCACAAAGGAAAAAATAGAAGATGGTCTCTTCCTTATTTCCTAAGAAGATTGGGTAGGTCCAGGTGTCTTATTCTCTTTTCTGTCTTAACATGTTGTCTACACTTTCTCACAGAACAGCTACGCTTAGTCCACCAGGGTTTGGTTTCTGTTTGCTTTTGTTTGTGTGTGTATGTGTGTTTATCTAGTAACAATAAATTGCTCCTCCATGGTTAGACGGTTTCTTGATCATTGCACTGAGAAAAGCATAGTAGTGACATTGCATGATTCAGGACACAATTTACTCTAACCATCTACCTTTACTTCTTCATTCAGGAATAAAAATTCATTACAAGTAATGACTGGAAGGAGTAACTGAGTGTTACGAAGCTGCAGCACAGATTGCTGTTTATTTCTCTGCCTGTGTGTGAAGCACAGACCAACCACTCTAAGCTAGAATTAAATGAGGAAAAGAGTTAACCAAACACAGCTGTGTTTCCAAGTATACCTCACAGACCATTATTTTTGAGAGGTTATCTAGTCTGCAATTCACAAAAGAAATTTGCTCCTAAAAGATCATCTAGCTGTGTATGTATTCATTACAGGAAGACTAAAGCTAAACATACACACAATTTTGTCTTTCTATCACCTCTAAAATGCTGTAAATTACTTCTCTAATGGAAACTTTATATTATATTTTATAACAGAATAGAGGAGTTAAATGAATATTTGCTATCCATGGGTTCTTTTATCTCAGGCACCAAGGCAAATGGAAAGTCTAAATTCAACCTGTGTATATAGGACGGCAAATGGAGCATTGAGACAGAACATTCTATAAAATGGTCATCTTTTGACCTCTTGTAACTACTGTCTTGAACCATTTCATCTACTTTAGATATGAGTTTCTTTTCGCCATTCAGAAAACACAAAACACACTTATTTTAAGAAGTCAGCATGTAACGAAGGAGTTGGAGTAGGTTTGGCTTGGCACAAGACAGCTTCCTCCCCATCTAGCTTGACGCTGCCCATGTTAAAAGAAAATATTTTTCTCTGTTATGCTTTCCATACAGCTGTGTCCCACTCTTCTCTCTTAAAGGTGATAGAGTGTCTTGGGTTGGAAGGGACCTTGAAAGTGAGGAGCACCTGAGGGAGCTTGGGGTGTTCAGCCTGGAGAAAAGGAGGCTCAGGTGTGACCTTATTGCTCTCTACCACTGCCTGAAAGGAGGGTGCAGCCGGGTGGGGGTCGGCCTCTTCTAGGGACAAGGCAAGAGGACACAGCCTCAGGTTCAGGTTGGACATCAGGAAGAATTTCTTCATGGAAAGGGTTGCTACACATTGGCGCGGGCTGCTCAGGTAGGTGGTAAAATCACCATCCCTGGAGGTGTTCAAGAAATAACTGGATGGCAACCTTGATGCCATGGTCTAGATGACAAGGTGGTGGTTGGTCAAAGGTTGGACTCAATGATCTCAGAGGTCTTTTCCAATGTAATTGATTCTGTGATCCTGTGATCATCTAGTTCCAACCATCCTTGCCATGGGCAAGGACACCTTACACTTGACTAAGTTGCTCAGAGCTTCATCCAGCCTGGCCTTGAACACTGCCAGGGATGTGCCATCCACAGCTTCTCTGAGCAACCTGTTCAGTGCCTCACAGTAAAGACTTTCTTCCTAATATCTAGTCTAAAATTACCCTCCTTCAACTTAAAGCCATTGCCCCTTGTCCTACTACTACATATCCTTGTCAAAAGTTCCTGCTTCTCTGTAGACTCCCTTTAGGTACAGGAGAGTGCTGTAAGGTCACCCAAAGTCTTCTCAAGGCTGACCAACCACAGCTGCCTCATAAGACAGTTGCTCCACCTCTATAATCACATTCATGGCCTCCTCTGGACTCTCTCCAACAGGTTCACATCCTTCCTGTGCTGGGACCCCAGAGCTGGATGCAGGTTCCAGGTGGGGTCTCAGCAGAGCAGAGCAGAGGGGCAGAATCCCCTGTGGGCCCTGCTGCCCACACTGCTTTGGATGCAGCCCAGGACACATCTGGCTGACTGGGCTGCAGTTACTCCATTTTCAGGTTTTCAGCCACAAGAACCCACAAGCCCTCCTCTGCTGGGATACTCTGAATGTGTTCACTTCCCACTCTGTACTCATGTCTGGGATTGCCCTGCTCCATGTGCAGCATCTTGCACTTGGACTTGTTGAACTGAGTGGGGTACTTGTGGGCCCACTTCTCAGGCTTGTCCAGGTTTCCCTGGATGGCATCCCATCCTTTTGCTTTTGTGTCACATGCAGCACTCAGTTTCACGTAATGTGCAAACCTGCTGAGCAGCACTCGACCCTCACTGTCTATGTCGTTTATAAAGATCCTGTCTTCCAGCTCAGGGGCCAACTGCTCTTACGGTTCAAACTGAGACAAGAAAAGGCATTCAGTAGCTCGGCCCTTTCCTCATCACTTGTCACAGTGCTTCCCCATGAGTCCAGTGAAGTTCCGCCTCTTCATCCTGGTTGAGGTGGATGATCCCTGAGTGAGCGGGGGCCGGGAAGCGGACGAGGGAGCTGCGACCCTGCCGCACCAGGTCCCGTCTGCGGGTCGCGATGCCCGCGCCACCCGGGCTGCGGCTGGAAGCCGGGCGGCTCCGGTAGCAGCCCGCAGGTGCCGCCAGCGCCTCCCGCTGCCCGCTGCCGGACGGGCTGCGCGCCTCGGGAGCAGCCCCGGGTACCGCTACAACCCCGGTCGCCGCGGTACGGACCGAGCTCAGACAGCTTCTCTAGGAGAGCGGCCCCTCAACTCTGTTACACCGCATTTAAATCCATGTATTTCATGTCTTCTGTATATTTATACCCCATATTTTTATTATATTGCTATCTTCTGTATCAATGATCTGTTAAGAGATCAAGTGCCCCCGCAGTCAGTCTGTGGGTGACACCAAGTTGTGTGTGTGTTGATCTTCCCGAGGGTAGGAAGGCTCTGCAGAGGGCTCTGGACAGGCTGGATGGATGGGCCAAGGCCAAAGGCATGAGGTTTTAACATGACCAAGTGCCAGGGCCTGCCCTTGTGAATGCCCCTCATGTTGGGTCACAACAACCTCAAGCAGTGTCACAGGCTGTGGACAGAGTGGCTGGAAAACTGCCCGTCAGAAAAGGACCTGAGGGTGCTGCTCAACAGCAGCTGTGCCCAGGTGGCCAAGAAGCCAATGGCATCCTGGCCTGTATCAGCAATAGTGTGGCCAGCGGGATCAGATAAGGGGTTGTCCCCCTGTACTTGACACAGGTGAGGCCACACCTTGAGTGCTGTGTTCAGTTCTGGGCACCCCACTGCAGGACAGACACTGAGGGGGTGGAGAGTGTCCAGAGAAGGACAATGGAGCTGCTGAAGGGTCTGGAGCACAAGTCATGTCAGAAGCAGCTGGGGGTTTTTAGCCTGGAGGAAAGGAGGCTCAGGGGCTCTCTACAAGAAGGTTGGTAGTGAGGTCGGGGTCAGTCTTTTCTCCCAAGTAACAAGAGACAGGACAAAAGGAAACGGTCTCAAGTTGCGCCAGGGGAGGTTTAGGCTGGCTATTAGGAAAAACCTGTTCATAGAAGAGCTGTCAGGCATTAGAACTGCCCAAGGGAAGTGGTAGAGTCACTACCTTTGTAGGAATTTAGAAGACATGCACATGTGGTAGGGACATAGTCCAGTGTTGGATTTGGCAGTGTTCAGTTTATGGCTGGACTTGATGATCCTGGAGATCTTTTCCAAGCTAAATGATTCTAATCTGAGCAGCACAAGTTTCCTCATCCTACCGCTTCAACGAGAAAATTCTAACTTTTCTAAGAGAGTGTTACAGAATCATGGACTTCGTGAGTTGGAAGGGAGCCACAAAGATCAGCGAGTCCAGCTCCTAGACCTGCAAAGGACCATCCCCAAGAGTCACACCATGTGCCTGAGAGCACTGTCCCAGGGCTTCTTGAACTCTGTCAGGCTGGTGCTGTGACCACTGACCACAGTGGGGAGCTGTTCCAGCCAGTGCTGAACCACCCACCCCGTGAAGAACATTCTCCTAATATAGAATATAATGGTTAGAGGTTGGAAGGCACTTTTCAGAAGACCATTAGAAAACCATATTTCATATTGTATGATCAAAATAAATTTTTCTCTATAACACTTTCAAGAATTTTACTGTATAAGGCTAAAGAGCAGAAATGGTGAGGCAAAACATAATAAAAAGGTAAGTGCCTTGCAGAAATTCCATAGTTTTGCACCGATTTTAAATCAAAGCAGATTTTAAAATGACGTTCAGAACAGTGTGAAGCACATCAATAGTGATGTTTCCCAGTTACTTGAACAGGAGAAGAGACCCTGAACTGAAACAGTGTACTCAGGGAAGTCAGCAGTTCTAGACTAATACTGTTGAAAAGAAAAATGAGATATACAAAAGTTTGTCTAGAATATATACTTTATTATTTGCAGTCTGTGTAAATTTTAATATGTGACTGAATTTTCTACACCATTTTCTCTGTTTAAGCACATCCTGGTCTTTTCCAACCATCCAGTCAATTGCACCTTTAATATGTACAGTCAGTATTTATGAATATTGCATATGCATCTATGAACTTAGAAGTATAACATGCAAGGAAGGTTGTTACCATGAAACTGATAAAAAATAAAGATAGGTAAAACAGTCAATCCCCTTTTTAGTGTGTTATGGCTTTGCACCGAGTATCAGATGTCAAAACAAACAGCTTCTTGTTAAAGGCACTTACTGTTCTTCAAATACACTTTCACATTTAGTTCTATTGCATTAGGAAGTGTATCTCTGGGATCATACTTTTATAACACAGCAGAACAGTCCAAAAAGGCAGCATTAATAAAAAGGAAAAAGGGGGGCTTGTATTAAAATATGAAAATGCCAAGAATTAACACAAACTTTAAGGATTTGGTCCTTATAAAACAGGCAACAGCATTCAGGCAATAGTGATTTCTTTTCATAGACACTGACAAAATAATATCCCCAAAAAACGAACTCTTCCAGTTCCAGTGTATAGATATGTCTGAGTTGAGTACCCTCTAACACCAACCCCAGTAAAAATACAGCGTTTCGAGACTAGTTACTGTTCCACTTTGGCTGCGAAGGAAGGAACCTCAGGAGAGTGTTGGACACGGACAGGCTGGCCAGCCTACAGTTCTGTGTCTCTGTATCTGGATGGCTGTCCATAATAGCCCTTCTTGGCGTGGTCTGCCAGCTGCCGGCGGTACTCCTCCTCCTCCTCCTCCACATCGCTGCCATAGCTGACACGGCTCTCCAGGTAAGGTCTGGCAGGAGGCTTCTGCGGCTCCGGAGGCCTGGAGCTAACGCAGCACAGCATGGAAAGAGAAAAGAGATCCTGTCTACTCCCATCATGAAAAACTGAAAAATAGTTGTGCTTAGTATCTGTGTTATGGCCACATACAGCTTAGAAAGGCAGACGGAGCAAATAAAACCCCTTCTGGCCAATAAAAAACTGCATGACCATAATAAATCTATCTGGAGAGGCATCTTATTTCCATCAAGCTGGAGGATGATGCTCAGATTTTATGTACTCAATCTACCTGGAAAAAATGCCAGATTTCAAAATTTTAACACCCCTGCACACACAGAAACATCAGTACCTCTATTCCCTGAGCAGAGAGGTCTTCAGCCTTGCTTCTACCCCAACTGACATCTCTCTTAATTAGTTTTGCACAGGATTTTTTCTATACCTCCTTCTTCTTTTGCATCCTGAGTCTTCTGTCTCAAAGTCCCAAGACTCCTTATGTGACATTTCTTAAATTGGTAGCCTTTTCACTCAAGGCTCTCACTTAGGCTCTTAGGCTTAAAAATGGGCAGAAATGCCCACACATTTGCTTTTTATACAGTGTGGTACTACACATTTGACATGACATTAAGCAGACATAGAAAAACAGAATCTGTCAAGGCAGGGTATTTCCTCAGTTTCAAACCCCATGATTTTTGCAATGCATGTTCTGGGAAAAAAAGATAGTATTCTCCTTACATCTTTCTCCCAGGGCTTAAATACTCCCTTCTAGGCCAATCATTAACACTCCCATAAAAAGCCAACACTTATTTCTACATGTAAGCAAACACTCTGCAAACATAGTGGAAGGTTAACTTTCATTACTTTTATAAAGCTTCCAATGCTATATAAAAAAGAATGCTTTTCCGCATCTGCCAAGAAACCCAGAAAATACCAGTTTTCCATCTTTGCATTTTAGATTATTTACTGTGACATCAAAGCATTTGACTCACTAGGAAAAAAAGTTCAATTTCTACTGGCTATTGCTAAGACGCAAGAAAAAATTAAGAGTGAAAAGCAGAAGACAAAATCCATCATGCAGTGTGTTGGCTCTTGCACAGGTGTCAAGTCCTAGAAATGTGCAGTGTGTAGGGTAAGATGATGCAGAGATCAACCCATCCAGAACTTACTGGATTTTATTGAAAGACTACTACTTTCATGAGATTTGAAGGGTCACCTGTATCAAGTTTCATCCTTAGCTTACTTAGCCACACTACTTATCTGTAAAGAATAAGCATTTAAGTAATTAAGTGTCATTAGAACAGCAAATATTTGCTAAGAGTAGACTAACAGACATCATGTATCTAGCACAGGTAGAATGGACATCAGAGGACATGAATGCAGGCCAGCTTCTGTAATACTGATTGGGGCAAAACACTGTCTCTGCAAATATTCCAGTGAAAGACTATAGTTTCTTCCCAGATTACTCAAATACTATAAATGAATTTACTATAAATGAACTAAAAGAAAAAAAAATCCTGAAATGAGTTCACTGAAGAGTTTGCTAAAATTCTGCCCCACCTCTATGACAATCTTTGGGGCACGACAACAAAACGATATACCAAGGGAGGATGACTTGTATGAACAAAAACTGGAAAGATCAGTTTTCCTCCTGCCAGCAAAGTCAAGAATTGAGACAGAATGTTTGGAACTGGATACACCTTACCTCATTGGCTGGGGCCAGTTCTGTTCTGACTTCTGTGTTTTGACAGGGACAGCATAAATATCCGGATGCTTTTGGGCTATTTCAAGCTTTAAAAGAAAGTAGAAGAAAATAATTTTCTTTTTAACTCTTCCATTAGGGATCCTATATTAGGATCTAGGCTCTAGCACGACACTGCTACATCTGAAACAATTAAAGCACAAATTGGTAACATCCTATTGATATTCCTACAATTATATAATCTTTTGCTAGAGTAGTAATTCAAAGCACACTTGAGAATAATGGATTGCCAAAAGCAACAGGATTATCAGAAGTCAGATTTTTATAGTTACAATAGGAAACCTTAAAATATGACCTCTTTTTATACACAAATACACACAATGAGTGAGAGTATGTCTCTGTGTGTGGTTTCCCAAACTTCTCCCTCCATAAGCAACACAATGCAAAGGGCATGATTTTAGTTTTCAGGACTCTGGCTGTTCTATAGGTCGCAAAGCACAGGAGGGTGAAAGTCATCTCTTCATACCCTGGCATTTTGGGCCTCTTGTAGCTCTTGCATTCTTTGCATCCTTGCCTTGTGATCCATCTCCTCAAATATTTTTACTTTCCTCAGTACTGATTTTGGAGTATTTTCTTGTTCGCTTCCTTCCTCTTCCAGCTTGGACTCCTCTTCTTCCTCCTCTGCAGGCAGGACTGCTGGCTGAGAGTTTCTCAGAATGGGACGCCCAAAGGTAGGTTTCACAGAAACAGGTGGTGGTGGTGCTTTAGCTGATACAGTTGAAGACTCACTGGTGACAGCAACATTGCTCGATTTGGAGTCATAGTTCTTGGGGAAGTCATATGGATCCTCTTTGTTTTGTAACTTCCCCTGCAAGTATAAACCTCACAAAGTTTATATAAGCAACTGTATAATTTTAGCTTCAAAACAAGGCTTTAACCTGAAAGTAATCACTTTGCCTATGTATTTATCAGAGTCAGTCTTCATATGATGTAACGCTTCAAAAATATTTGAACTGCTGCAACATTTTGGTCACATGCTCATGGATTACACATCAGCCTACAGCAGACCAGGACATTTAGACTTTTTAGACATTTGTTTGTCCTATTTGCTAAGGATTACCAGAGCTATGTGTGTTAAAGCACAGCACAGAGAAAACTGGTGCCCAATTAATTTTCACTACTGCTTGATATGGAGTATCATGACCTAAAATTCAGAAGTGCACAAAACCCAATTCTGTTTTATATTCAGCTTTTGTTTTCAGTGTGCATGTCCTTCTCTGCCCTATCTTCATTGTCAAGGCACACTTGGGCTGTATTTTGAATATTTAGAGTATACGTAATTTTTTCCCTCTTGCATCATTCCTGAGCAATGTTTGAACAAACAGTTAACAAATTTGTGTTGATGGTGAGGTGGTAGATTCTGATTTTTGCTTCACACTAATAGCCATATGCAATAGAGATATGTTTTTCCTGGTGATTAGCCTACTTTTGATCTTGCTGAGCTAAAAACGTGCCTCTCACTTTGCTAGCAGATACAAAAAGGAGTTTATTTTCTTATTCCATATGGAAGTTATATATTAGAGATCACATGTATTTGAGAAGAACTGTTATCTAGTAAGTCCTCTTTCTGCTTGATCCTGCAACACTTTCAGTCATTTCTTCTGCCCACACTTAAAATGTTTCCTAGTCTCTGACCATGTCTATTGCTCTTTCCAATCTGCCGCCCTGGAGAGCTCTCCAGAAACAGGATGTTTGTATTCAGATTTGTTTCTACAAATTTACCTTAGGTGGTTCAGGCTTGAATGCTGGAGGTGGACTTGGTTCTCTAAGGATCTCCCTGCTACCAGCTTTTCTCAACTGAGCCCTTGGTTCTGGAGTAAACTTTTTTAAACTCTATGAAAGAAAGAGATAAAATCACTGCAGTAGCCAGTAGTTCAAGCATTTTTCCTCTCTCAAAGGTTTCCGATTTTGGGAACAGTAACCAGGAGCCAAAAGACTGACAGCAATCTGACTATAATCACTGCAAATGTAATTGAAAAGTTCAAGATCGTGAGACATCATCAAGAAATGTATAAATTTAGGCAGAAAAGCAGAACTATTATTATTTTCCTCTTTACAGTGTAGATCTAAAACACTATCAGAAGCAAGGTAAAGCTGCCGTTAAAAAACCCCTCTGATTTTGAAGCCATACATAGAGGGTTTTCAGAAAGCCCAAAGTTCAGTCTTATTGAAAAATCCAGTCATCTCACCTCCTCGTGATGCACAGGTTCAGAGGATCGGCTAACAGATGAAATCCTTGGTTCCTCCAAAGGCTCATCAAGTTCATTGTCAGTGTATGCACCACCTTCTCCATCTGTATCCTCTAGGTCACTGATCAGCCGGCTGTCACAACTCAAGTAGTCAGCACCCATGGCAGTAAGGTAAGACATACGATCATCTGCATCATCTTCCATGCCATCCATCTGGAGAAAAGTCAGTAAGAAGTAAGGAACAAAGATTAGATAAATTAGAATTAAAGTCCAGTTAAGACTCAACATCAGGTCAAACAAGCCCTTAGGAATGACTGTGGAACTGAAAGAAACTAATGCAGAATTGCAGCAGAGTCCTGTAGAAGTTTATGCCTCATCATCATTCTCCCCTAGCCCAGCATTAGTGATAAAAGCTCCTAAGTGTTACAGGAAGAATAATAATTTTTGTTTTTTACTGGCAAGAGATACTTTGAAACATTTGTATAGCTTCAGAGAGTATGGACTGAGTGCTTACCTTTCCTTCTGATACCCATACTGCTTCTCCTTGCTGTTGCTGAATTGTATCCTTCAGGCTACCATACCAGCTATCATTGGCTGAATTCAAATTAATGGTTGCTGTAAAAATTGAAAGAAAAGGTATATATAACACAGTAAATGCAATGCAATCTTTTATCCATTCTTTGCTGTTTAACACTTTTTGGTTTAGGTATGTAAGAATGTTAAACAGCCACTTCACGTCACTTCATTTAGTTCATTGACAGAAGCATGGTATTGCTACTCTACTGTTGGTCCATTTCCAACCTTATTAAATCAGTTATCTTTTAATGGCAGTACACCAGCTCACAATTTCTTCTCCAAGAGAATTTGGGAGAACAAGGAACTTTGAAAGAAGCCAAGGAAGGCATTACTCATGACCATACCTTCACCCTCTTTTAGTTCCAGCCTGCATGTGTTAATATGCAGAGTAACAAGTAGATGTCTCGAGACTTACACTATCCCATACACTACTGTCTTAGTAAGCAGGTTAAACAAACATTCTTCCCTACCTGTAAAGAGGTGGGAACAAGTTTTCTTCAGTTTGTTTGCTTGCTCATAAAGTTTCCTTGAGCTCTTGTTTGATGTAGAACATAGTCTTTGTCTCATGGTCTTCACACCCTGCTTACTGTCTGGGTTAAAGAAGACCACAATTGGAAACCACTGGGTGTAATTTAGCAGGTCCACTGCTTTAGGAGTCACATCCAACAGAGCATGCTTATCCTGTCAACAAGAAAGGTCAGTCAATGTGGTGCATGTGGGAACAAGTGGAGGTGACTGGAACATGGGTTCCTAAGAAAACAGGATATTTGTGTCCAAATAAGAGCACACAACTTGTGGAATGTTTTCCCACAGTTATACCAAATTTAGAATGTTAAGAGCAAGAAGAGCACTGCTTGACTGTAAAGCCTCTGGCAAATTCAGAAAGCATGTAGTAAAACAGATTCTCCTCTGTGCAAATTTAGAATTGACTTGAGAAGGAAAATGTAATTTCTAAAATCAGGTTCAAAGTTATAAAAATTACCAAAATTGCCATTGAACAACTTCAAAACAGCTTTATCATTAAGCTTATTACAGAAACACATGCAGTGAAAGTCTGAGTATGCTGGAAGTTCTAGGAGCAAATAAATCAAACACCACACCTTTGAGCATAAGCAATTTCAGAGGAGTGCCCTACCTGCTCAATGATTTGCCTCACAGTGTTCAAGCGCACTACCCCAGTCGACTTCTCCGAACCTGCATCTCTGGGTTCTGTCTCTGCAAAGACAACATTTTAGCTTATCTAGAGTGGCCAGGCAGCTGTGATTATCAAGTTATCCATTCTCTCAGTTAAGGATGAAAAAGACACTAAGAGGACAACTCACTTGCTGTCTGGTACAGGTGAGGCAAATCATTTGACAACTTCTCCATAGCAACATCTGCGATAGGGCCAAATATCACCACAGGTCTCTTAAAACCAGCTGAAACAAAAATATTTGGAGAAAAGAAAAATCTGGTAAGATTGGTTTTATACATGAAAGACTTTCAGTTACTACACAAAGTTAAGAATTAAGTTGAAGTTATTAAAAATGTATTTTAAAAAAATTATTTCTCAGAGGTTTGTGAAACAGCATAATAGAGAAAAACTACTTTAACCAGCTGAGAAAGTAAGACGCTGATTAACAGCTTTCTTATTCCTTCTAGTGGAATTGTATTTAGAATATTCTACATCTGAAAATGTACAGATCTTCATTTATCTTTCCACCCATTATACTCCATGAACCTTGACACAGTGGGTTTTGTGCGTGAATAAAACCACAAATTATAAATCTACTGCAATGCAGCTTGAAGAAGCAAAGAAATGTGAAACTACATTACTGCCCATGTTGAAGCAAGTGAAAACACAGTCCTCAGAATTAATGGGGGAATGTCATTACCCCAAGCCTTCATCCTGGCATCTGGGATCTCCTTTAAAATACTCTTTACTGTTTGTTTTGTTTCTGAATACTGTCACGTGCTACTACCCAGAAAATCAGCTTGATCTGCTCACCACTAGTAATATACCTAGTTTATAGTCACGGAGATAGACCACATGAGCCATGATTATATTTGGACCTTTGAAAATGCTTGGGTTCTATTTGCTCTGAAGCTACTGTTGAAGTGCTATTTGTGAAGACTGAGGTTGATCTCAGGCATACGGACTGTGCTTTCAGAGCTAGCCAAGAAGAATCCAAGGAAACAAGGAAAGCTCTACTGTTTCATTCCTTTTTCATTTTAAACCTTAAAACTGGCAGGTGTAATTTGGAGGCAAGAGAGAACAACAGCACTTCAGAAGGATAAAAAAGCTCACTCATAGACTAATTAGCAATATCCAGAAATCTCCATTCTGAGAAAAATGTCATCCCTTCCCTTTGTTTTAATTTAACATAGTTAGAAGTCACCAGAAATCACTTTCTTAGCCGACCAAACATTTGGATGCTAAAGCGGCCAGCCATAAATGGGCAGCCAGCTCAAAGCAGTCTCACCTACCTTCCCGCAACTGAACTCGCTCGTAAGCAGGGAATTTTGTGCTCACAGATACAATAGCTGTCAGATCTTCACGACTCTTTCTCAGATTCTTCTTTGCTCCAGATCGCTGGCCACGTGTTCTCCAGAAATCTGCCCTATCACTTGAGCCATCTTTCTGGGCATTTTGAACACTGGCCATCTGTTCAGCTCTGACAGAGAAAGCACAGAGTTCAGGGCAAGAGTCCTTTCACTGGTGAACAATGGATTCTGAATTTGCAACACATAATTTGCCAGATAGATAGGAAGGAGTGGAGGTAAAAGCAGACAAGTTCAGATGCCTTTGCCTTGGAGCAAACACGTTGTCAGAACAATGCTCCAACCTGCCACAGCTATAAGCTGCTGGGCAGGAATGAGTCCTGAGGTCTTAAACTGGTCACTTACACAAGCATAATAAAAAGAATTCAAGTGCAAAGAGGTGGTGAGAGAGGGCAACTCAGAACTGAAGGCTTAAGAAATTACTGTCACTACTCTCTTCTCCATTAGGTCGCAGAAGTTAAGTCACTACAGCACAGAAACAAAGGCTGGTTTGGTCAGACCAATTAACAGAGAGGAGAAAATGTACTTACCAGGAAACAAACAAGGGAGTCAAACAAGGAAACAAACAAGAAGCGTATTTTTTAACTTCTGTGTATCATGTAATTGTGAGCTTTTTCTTCTATCTTAAAATCACAACCACACTCAAGACCTTAAAAGCTACAGTCTAAAAATTCAGTTACAGTCTGGTTGTGATTTTAGGGTGTTTTTTTTCTTCTGATTAATTTTATACTTTTATGCATTGTACACATTTGAACACTTATTATTACCTCCCATGAATTTTGATTAGGAAAGCATATTTAAGCAAAAATGTTGCTTCACTCAATATTTCA
>VWZV01016575.1:24589-43205 GCA_013397155.1 Irena cyanogastra
AAATTTCCCCCCAAAAAAAAAACCAAAGCAAAAAAAAAAAAAAAAAAAAAGGGCCTCAGAATAAATATTTAAAGCACTCTCCACAAGGATATACATAAGAAATTCAAGCACTGAATTCTTCTAAAAGATTAATCATCACAGTATTCTTGCACAGAGTCATGAGCTTCCTAAGGTGAAGGGATTTTTTTGTTTAGGTTTTTTTTTTTGTTTTGTTGGAGTCTTTTGTTTGTTTTGATTTGATTTGGGGAGGGTGAACAGACAAAGAAGGTGAGGAAAAAAGCAGAAACCAAACAAAAATAGGACCCATCACCCATTTTCCGGAAGAGAAACTGAAGCAGCTACTGCTCAAAGCTTGGTTGATTGCTGAGGAAGAAGCTCTAGGTCTGTGCTGTAAATAATGACCTAGTATGTAGGTAACACCACCCTCTCTCACTGTCTCCTTGCATAATGCCATAGGTCTAAAATATGCAGCTTTTATCGGCACAATTCTTGTAAAAGAGAAGAGAAAACAACTTATTCATTCTTGTAGAGGGGAATAAAAAGGAAGAAAGGTATGACATAGGAAGCAAAAATGACTTGATGGATGGAAAAAAAAAATCTTACTTCTAACAATGAGTAGGAAGACATGGTGCCACCTTACCTGCTCTTATTTGGAATGAGGCCCTTTTCCAGTTCATTTCCAATTCTCACAGCCAGCCAGTTTCCCAGTTTGCCATCATACAGTGTATCAACTACTCTAAAGATCTCTCCTCTGGTGAATGCTAAGCTCTGTGGTGACTCTTTTTCACACTCAAAGTGACTTCTGATGAAGAACGAATCTCCTCTGCCACAGGCCATGATATCTCTGTAGACTAAAACAAGACCTTCATTTTAGTTTGTATCTTTTTACACTTGAAAGAAAGATTAAGCTGTGATTCTAGAAAATGCAGCCTTGAAGTCCTAAGCATCTGCTCAGAAAGATATGAAAACTCAGATCTACATTCCCCTACCCACACTTATCAGGAGTGTTCCACACTTGTATGTGCACAGCCCTTACAGCTCCAGGGCAAAAGGCAGCTATGGCACCACAGTCTTGCAGCAGGCTGTGTCTCCCAAAAGGAAAACAAGAAGCTTTTCCTGCTCCTTAACTTCTCATGAATAAAACTGTCCATTTTCTGTTGACCAAATCCCTTCTGACTGCCAAGGCACAGCAGATCTTTTCCCAGCTGCTACAGACAGAAAAGCAGAAGAAAAAGCAGTACCTTACTACTTTTCAGGATTAAGAGTTTCTATTTGCTAGTAATAAAAAACATGGAGAAGTGCTCTGAAAAGCACATCCCACATGCAGTCTTGTATGTATGGAATACAGCTATCTTCTCAACTACTGAAAAGGAGACAAACTAAAATGCTATCAAAAATAAGCACAAGAGAGACTATTTGTGGTTTCACTGACAAAGCACAGCTTAAAAGATTCATAGATATATACACATTTTCTTCAAAGCACCTACCTTCATATTTGCTTTGAGCCAAAATTGTCACAGTTTCACCTTTGGGAATTTCTAAGAGATACAAAACAGCTTCTTCCCGAACAATGCCTCTGAAGTCTTGAGTGTTCACCTACATAGAAAAAAAAAACCCACAACAACTGATAAATAAACAATAAAAGGCGCAACCACAGATTTTTCTTTCATCTGAAAAATCTTAATATTTGCTTCCCTTATTATTTTTACATATATCTCTATCTATCTATCTAAAATTAAATGATTGTCTCTTGTGAATATTCAATTCCAGCTAGTAACAGTAATCTCCCTGAAATAAAATGTTCTGGTTGTACACTGCTGGATGCCTCTAGAAGGGGCAAGAGAAAAGAGGTAGAGGGAAAATTACTTTAACCTTCCATGTGAATTTTCAGAAAAAAAAAAAGCAGAATGAAGTGATTAAGTGGCACAGATGATATAAATCAGAAACCTGAAAAATAAATCACCATAGCCCGAATAAACTGGAGAAAGATGAAAGAAGAAAATTATGATGGCCCCAATTTTTCCCCTCCACAAGACTAGTAAGAAACATTGTACAAAAATCTATTGTGCCATCTTGCAGCATTTTTCTTGATTAATATTTAACTACTCCTTCCACAACATTATAAACTAAGGCTTGGTATACAATTTTCCTTCAAGAACTCGCTTCTGTAAGATGTGAGCTCATTTCTGTAATATGTGATCTCCACCACATATACACCCTTCCAAAGCAGTAATTTGATTCCTAAGATCATAATTTCTTCCATATTTCCACTAAAAGAAGCAAACGAGAGTACACAGAAGTAATTTGCATTCCAGGGACACATACTCATACCTTAAGGATCTGATCTCCTTCCTGCAGTCCCTCCTCATCAGCTGAGGTACCTTCTTGAATTCCAGCAATAAATATCCCTACATCATTTCCACCAGCCAGTCGTAGACCCACACTGTCTCCCTTCTTGAATCTCACCATTTTTGTATTAGGACTACAGGATTTACAAACAGAAAAAGGAAGTAAGGCCAGATATCAAAGCACATAACAATACTACTATGCTAAAAGACAAAAAATTACAACCCTCAACAATATCATATTAATAATATTCTTATCTCCTTTCTTTCACTATATAGGCTACATTTACTGAGGTAACCCTTCAGTGAAGGCAGGAAGCAGAGAATTTGCATTTTTCAGAGTGGAAAAAGAACTAGGAATAGTGACTAAGTGGCATGCACAGACCTGACTGAGCAGGGAAACAGGTCCCTGTTTCTGAAACCCCAAAGTAGCTCCCTACCTGTTGTATCCTCTGTCATATGAACACCTAAGGTTTTTGTGAAAACAAGACTGTTTTGAGTAATCATACTCATTGTTTTTCCTTCTATAATCTAAAGAACTGTCATATGAATTAAACTGATGCCTATTTTCTTTACTTTACTGTTTAGCGTGTTTGTTAGAAGTCTTCAAATTTTCTTGTAATGAGAAATATTTTCAAGTATAATCTACTCATGTTACCAATCAGTCCTTTCACATTGCAGTGGGAGAGACTACTGGACCAGGATCAGCTTTTTTGCTGTCAGAAAAGCTGCATGCCTGAGTGACCTTCTAAATCAGAGGACACTACTTATCTGTCCAGCCATTCTCAGTAATACCCTAAGCCTGTATTATAAATTCCCCTTCACCAAAATAATCACTTGATTAATTTGCACATCAATGACAACATATGCAGGGTCCAACCCAGAAAGGGTTTAATTTAAGAAAATACACCAAGCTGGAGAACATT
The DNA here is from genome assembly GCA_013397155.1 of Irena cyanogastra. Taxonomy (NCBI): domain Eukaryota; kingdom Metazoa; phylum Chordata; class Aves; order Passeriformes; family Irenidae; genus Irena; species Irena cyanogastra. The sequence continues at coordinate 27,861 of VWZV01016575.1, forward strand.
TTCAAAACTTTAGACTTCTCTGTACAAGTCCAACACTCCTATGCCTCCAATTTCTGTATTTGGAAACTCTCAAAAGAAAACATGTAAATTGATTTCCTATTAATAAAAATAAAATAAAACAAAACTCTTGCGTACGTTCCCATGAAAGCCCAGAAACACAGGGTGTTCTATACCTTCCAGGTAGATTCCAGGCAGATATTTCTAAAACTAAGTGAGCACAAATATGATCAGTTAGAAGCCATGTGACAAACAAGTTAGAAGCTTCTTGGTGACAAATTATAAAGGGAGTATCACTCCAAATGGGAGAAAGAACACAAATCCATGAAGCCAAGAATCATGTACTGGTCATTGGAAGAATGCTGAGTGCAAAAGAACTCAGCAAGTATCACCTTACCCATATATTGCTTCATCTTCTGGGCTGGGTTTAAGAATTGTTCGTGGAACTGCTTTTGGCTGAGGCACTGAATGTAAAAAAAACCCAAAAAACCCATTGAAAAAGTTATAAATAGCAGGAATTTTTAGCGATCAGAGAGCAATCAAACCCCCATGACAAAGATTAATACAGATTTCAAAACCAAACATGTTTGACTAAAATTCATTTATTTCTATTTTTCTAATTCTTGAAAAAGAAAAAAAAAGTTCAAGGAAGGGATACAAAACTCTAAGGCAAGCTAGATCAGACTTCATTCATCTGCTCACAGCGACTGTCTAACAGCAGATGTTCTAGGAGAGTATTTGCTTTTTTCAGGTTGTAATTCTAGTAAGCAACTGCCATCAAAAAATATCAGGAGTTTCTTCCCTTCACCACAAAGCAAGGACAAACCTCTTGTCTGTGTCACGTTGGGGCTGACACAAAGAGCATACGAGCTTTGTCAACATGGTTGAGGGAATGGACATTCTGTGGCCAGGGGAAAAAAAAGCAATGCTCTGACCTGCTGGGTCATCCTGGTACTTCAGTTCTTTGTTGGAGTCCACAGCCATAACAGCAGGAGCAGCAATGTCACCAGTTGATCTGAATGGAGTAGGCATTGCTCCCATTCTGGACATCCTACTGGAGGGATCCTCTTTTGCACTAGAAGAAGAAATAGGAAAAAATGTGTCATGAAATCAGATAAGAATGCATGTATTTGAATAACTTCTTTGATAAGCATGACAAAAATAAGCAAGAGAACATTTCTTACTTTGGTTTCTCTTTCAGTTTTTCATTGGATGAATGTGAATCTAGATCAGAATGATGCGATCTATCATCTTGAGGGGAGAATGATCTGTTTGACTCTATTTCAGAAATATCTGTAAAGAAGAGTGCCACATGAAGACATGCAGGATTTAAGTTCTCTGCTCACCTGATCAGAATGTATGTTTACGAAGTTTTCAGATATAGGATACACTGAACATGTCAGCGCACTCTCATCTCAAGTTGGATTTGACAAATATTCAAGCAGTGCCTTTTAGTACTTCCACCCCTCCACCCTCCCAAAATATTTCAGGGAAGTTTCACAGAACTTTTAAGAAACACACTCACATCACACAACTACTTTGAGCATACCACACATGCATTAGCTAGTGCTAGCAGGCTTTGATTTGAGGTGTCATGGAGGTTTCCAAACTGAAGATCACCTTCACATCCACAGTCCCCACATCACTGCCCTTCAGCCACAAAGGGAACAAGAGTGCAGCTCAATCCCTCAGATTTGAACTGCATCTCAGACTTCACAGAAAAATCTACAGGAAGTTCCACCCCATATTGTGACACCAGAAAAGCAAGTATCTTGCTCCAAATAATATAACAGCCTGCTCTCCCAAACAGCCTGAGCTCTTCCCAAAGCAAGATCGGGCTGAGAGATACAGCTCACACACTTACACAGAACAGGTGCTGGGAACAGAAACCAGTTACCCAGGATCACTTAATTTCTTCTGGTCCTGATGTTTTTTCCCTCCATTTGAATTTTGCCATGAATGTTAATGTCCTCAGAAGGAGAGACCAGTCCAATGCAGAAGGAGAGACCAGTCCAATGCATTTGTTTTAAAAATTTTTATTAAAGCACCTGATTTGCTTGCTCCAAGAAGTAAGACTGATTTTGCCATACCAACATCGGTCCCTCTATCTCTTTCCCTTCCAAAAATACAACTATATGGTTACTACAAAATTATTTTCACCTAAAGGAAGGGGACTTGTTGCTTAACTGAGTATTACTTAGGTTTGTTTGTGTTTCATTGTTTTTCTTAAAGAACCTAATATCACTCTACCACAGCAAAACCATATAAGCTCCATTTTGTCCTTGCACAGAGTCCAGAACTTTGGATCCACATTAAACCTCACCATCCATTTCTGAGTCACTGTCGTTCAATGAAGGAATGTTGAGCAGTGTCTGCTTTCGGTCCCTGAGAACAACCAGCTGGAGTTTCCCACGTGATTTCTCAATCAATTTTCGGGCGTCAGCTAAAGACATGTTCTCTGTCACTGTACCATTGATCTGGACACAAAAAGGCAACAATAACAAACAAGTCCAGTGCTCAAGTTTAATAGTGAACTTGACTATAACATGACTTAGTTCAGAATAACCACTATAACACCAGTGCCTGTCAAACTGCTAGCAGTATAACCAGAACAGACCTTGAGAATGATATCTCCTTCATGAAGGTTGCCATCTTTGGTTGCTAGGCCAGTACGGGTCATTTCTTTTATGAAGATCTGACTTCCAAGACGGAGTCCATATTCTGGAACCAAGAAGATAATCCACTGTAGCTTAAAAGATGAGCAAGGATGCATTGTTTTAAAAACTACATGGTGTTCATGCATCAACACCATTATACCATGGGAGAAAAAAATTTAAAAAATAAAAAAAACATAGGCCTAGTAAACCCACTTCACCCTAAGCCAAGTCTCCAACACCTGCGCTGCCATCACAATATGAACAAGTGAAAACACAAATCCAATTACAGTTGGATGACTGGTCTGCACCTTCAGCAGTAAAACAATGCTCTTGTTCTGGAGCTGCTTATCAATGTACTAGATTAGCTTCTCTCTGATTCATATTTTGCACGGCATTGAAGGGGAAAAGGGTCAAAAAGCACTAATAGAACTATTTCTTTTCATCAGTTGCTGCATGCTGACCCTATCCTATCTGTACTCTGGCAAATGCCTTGGTCGTTTCAGACAAAGGAATTTTTTTTATTCCCCTGCCCCCTTCTTTCCCTGTGATCTAAATTACTTAAATAATTTAAGTATTTGCTACTTAAAAGAAAGGCAACATCCTTAAAAAACATACATCCTAAAACAACAGAATGTTGTTCTCCTTTAAAAGATCACCACATTTCAGCAAGTCTGCAAAGTATCCATATGAATGGCAGAGATTATTACAGCATAGCTAAACATAAAAGTTAACAAATGCACCTTAAATGTCTCCTTATTTGTATACATATCTGCATTATCTTTACAAGTGGAAACATTATATGCAGAGAAGACGAGGAAGAAGAAAAAAGGAGTGTTACCACTTTTATGGAGGAGATTAGCTCCACCATAAAAACTTTAATTAGCAAAAAATTTGTTAAAATTGTAACAGAGCAGATTAGGGAAAAAACTCAACAACCACACCCAACTCCTCCAGAAATAAACCACCACTCACCCAAAAAGAACTTAAACAGAAAATTATATACAACCTAATCTGAGATATGCTTTCCACCGCAAGTCTTTATTTCACAGCGAAAAAAAGGTCAGGCTTTTGGCTTTCATTTACACACTTCAATACTCAGCAAAGAAAGGGTGAAATACTGCTATTTCAGTATTTCAGCTGCTGCTATTTCAGTATTCTTTAATGACCAGAACCAAACAAACTGTATTATTAAAGGCAGCATCTGCTCTTTACCCTTTCTAGCTAACTCTGTCATAGATGTGCCAAATGTAATCTGAATCATGATCAGATCCATGTTTTCCCTCAGAACTAGGAGAAAAGAGCAGAGAAAATGGAAAACCAAGGACACAGTGGCTTGAAAAGACTGAAATTATGTGGGTGAACAATCTTTGTTCAAAGGCAAAGTTCAAGGTTCTGGGGAAAAAGCATCCCAAATCAGCCAGAAAGAATGAAAGAACGACTTATACCATCAGTTAGAAAAGTCAACACTTAACCTGCAAAAGTAGAAAGTAATTCAGCCCTTCTCTTTTCCCCATCAAAACCCATGCTGTACTGGCAGTTGACCCCTCTCCTCCCCTGTTATACCCACCTTCATTATGTCTGCCTTTTGTTAAGAGAACACTGATCGGTGCAGTCTCATCCTGCGGTCCTAGGTACTCATGCTGGCGGTGTATTTCAGGCGAAGGACTGCGGGAACGAAGCCTGTCCCGACTACGACTCCTCATTTCCCTCCCATATCTAGGATCAGATAAAGATCCATGACTGTAACTGGGTGGGCTGTAGTCTCCTCTGTAGTCCCGTTCATAACCAGCATCCCTGTCGATGCTCCTTCCCCTGCTCCGGTCCCTTCTATAGTCTCGATCCAAGCTCCGGTCAACGCTCCTACCACGACTTCGATCGCGGCTGTAGCCGCGTTCTCTGTCACGGTCTCTGCTTCGGTTACGCCCTCGGTCGTGCTCATCTCTGTAGCTCTGATCCAGGTTGTTTCCCCAGCTTTGGCTGCGCCCTCCGTTTCCACTGTGCCAGCTTCTCTCACTATAGCCACTTCGAGCACTTTTGCCATCAAATTCTGCATGGTCATCCATTACATCTAAAGCTCTGTCCTCATAGTCAAGGGAGGGGCTTCTCTGCAGCGCAGCAGCCTGCACTTTCCTTGGTCTTTTCACTACCTGCTCAGTACAATAGAAAACAAACAAACAAACAAATGCCTATCAAAGATCAGAATGTGAAACTGAATAGATGAATATTCTTCATGTTTCAAACATATGTTGGGGAAAAAAAGAAGGAAGAACAATATTCTATTTATTATTGGACAAGATCCGTGTATGCAGAACAATTTGCCTCACGTAATTTCTATCTCGTACCACTCGTTATTCAGTAAAATAAACATTATAAAATAAACATTTTATTCTCAGTTTTTCAACAAGATAACTTTGTGATACTGTTGATTAGCTTCACCTGCAGAAACTATGTCTTCGTTTTATTTATCTTGTACTTTGCATCTGGCAAAGGACTGCTCTGCTTTGTGTCTTTAAATATATGTATAGAAGAAAACCAAAATCCTGATTGTTACGCAGGTACACACCACTGTACACTGAATACGTTTGGAATTTACTTACAATGGTGGCCACTTTTCCACTTTTCCTAAGCTGCTGAACTGCAAAAGAATGTAGAACATTTTCCATCGGGGTCCCATTAACTATAACCACTCGGTCATTTTCTCTGGAAATGGAGACAGAGATAAAAAAGGAAAGAGAGGATTTAAGAGGAGTCTTGATGAAAACAGCAGAACAAAATTTCTTCTTTTCTTTTTTTTTTTTTTTAACAGAGGAAACCTATGGATTTAACTCCATTTAACAAGGAGTTTTGCTTTAAAACTGTGTTAGCTATATTAACTCTACAATATCTGATTATTAGAAGCAGCTTTCGGTACATCTAAAACCTAGACATTGAGCAGCACTATCTCTGTGTATGCACTGTGTTGCCATAATGTTTTTTAAAGAACATTCGTGATGAGTATTGAAACTTTTTTATTTAGGTCTTTCAGGACTCCCGGTTTTTCATAGGTGGTACTAGACTTCTTTCACATAAGAACGTCACGAAAGCTTTAAACTGCTGCAGCCATAACAGTATTTAGGCAAATATTGACAATACAACTGCAGTACATTTTTCTTAAAGCCTGGTGTTCAGGTCACATCTACTCTGTAGAAAGGTGACTGGGAGAAAGAAAAAGCCCAAGGAAACAGTAATGCACAAGAAGTCCTCCCTGCCCTAAAACATAGCCCAACTGAGATTACTAACTTTTCTGTTCACACCTCCTTCATATCAAATAGACCACTAACACCTAACTCACCCAAACCCCTAAGAAATAGCCCCATAACACTGATTAATTTAACCCCATACATTTCATAAAGGCATTTCAATGCAAAAAGTGAAGAAGATTAAAAATACCCAAATTACCACTCCTCATACTCCTTATATTAGTTTATTCTGGTGACTACCCAATTACAGTCAGAGCCTGAGCTCAAAAAATTACTGGTTACTTTGCCATTTTCTGCTAGATAAAAGAAATCTTTGGCACCAACTATTTTATCTTCATTATAATCAAATCATGTCACAATCTTCTTTTTAAATAAGAGGATTATATACTCTAAGCCTCCATTCATAAGGCACTCTAACTCCTAAATGATTTTTGTGCCTCTTTTCATACCCTTCTAATTCCTTTTAGTGGATGAGTATGCCAGAACAGCATGCTATATTTCAGTATCAGTTTCATCCAGGTTTATGCAAGAATTAAAAGAAGCGTCTGGACAGTCCATACCTCCAAAGCTAGTATAGAACTTAATGTTGCAATATTATGCCAAGAGGTCCATCTACATGTGCTCATTTTACCCTCAAAAGATGACAAGATGGTTTTACCCATTCACTCTGAAGGTTAGACCTATGTTCCTTGATTTGGAGGAACAGCTTTGCCTTCATTTTTCTTCAGAATGCATTTTATCTGAAAGTGCCCAAATATCTTGGTATTCCCTTGCCATCATTGATTTACCTATGATCTTTCATAATTTCTGGACATTATTCATTCTGAAATCACAGGTGATTATGGAACAGGACAGATGACAGTGGTGACATGCAGGGATCACACTGCTATAAGACGTAGGATTGGTACACTTCTGTTAAAAATTGTTACATGCTTTACAATTACCCTTTTATTTAGTTACTTAACAACAACTCCCATGTCAGCCATTTCATTTTCTGACCAAAAATAAACGCATGGTAAATGGGACAGAATCTCCTCTCTTGATTTATTATTGCTGCACAATTATTTGGCATTCTTTCAAATTGTCTAGTTCTCATCATGTATTTCAGATCAAAGGATGAAAAACTGATGTAGGACAGAAACTCTCAGCCTACAGACTAATTGTTTGTACATGACAGATGCTGCTCACCAAGGATGAAGTTATCAGAAAGACAATAGACACTCTTTATTTCCATACTGTTTTCTTTCAGATATAAAATAAATATTTAGCAAACCTTATTTGGGCTGACTTAAGTCATTCTTGGAAACTAATGAATGATTGATCACGAAATGTGTTTACTAGAGGAGGAACAAGGAGGATGTTTAAAGATACTAAGTTTTTCTACTGTTTCTTTAAATGAAATGCAATCTTGAAAGCAACATCCTTAACTGTTAAAGACTTTTCAACACCACCACTGAAATTTAATATAGCAACCAAATAGCAACTAACACCTGCACACAGGGCTTACTTGTTTTGGGGCTTTTTTTTTTTTNCCTATCAAAGATCAGAATGTGAAACTGAATAGATGAATATTCTTCATGTTTCAAACATATGTTGGGGAAAAAAAGAAGGAAGAACAATATTCTATTTATTATTGGACAAGATCCGTGTATGCAGAACAATTTGCCTCACGTAATTTCTATCTCGTACCACTCGTTATTCAGTAAAATAAACATTATAAAATAAACATTTTATTCTCAGTTTTTCAACAAGATAACTTTGTGATACTGTTGATTAGCTTCACCTGCAGAAACTATGTCTTCGTTTTATTTATCTTGTACTTTGCATCTGGCAAAGGACTGCTCTGCTTTGTGTCTTTAAATATATGTATAGAAGAAAACCAAAATCCTGATTGTTACGCAGGTACACACCACTGTACACTGAATACGTTTGGAATTTACTTACAATGGTGGCCACTTTTCCACTTTTCCTAAGCTGCTGAACTGCAAAAGAATGTAGAACATTTTCCATCGGGGTCCCATTAACTATAACCACTCGGTCATTTTCTCTGGAAATGGAGACAGAGATAAAAAAGGAAAGAGAGGATTTAAGAGGAGTCTTGATGAAAACAGCAGAACAAAATTTCTTCTTTTCTTTTTTTTTTTTTTTAACAGAGGAAACCTATGGATTTAACTCCATTTAACAAGGAGTTTTGCTTTAAAACTGTGTTAGCTATATTAACTCTACAATATCTGATTATTAGAAGCAGCTTTCGGTACATCTAAAACCTAGACATTGAGCAGCACTATCTCTGTGTATGCACTGTGTTGCCATAATGTTTTTTAAAGAACATTCGTGATGAGTATTGAAACTTTTTTATTTAGGTCTTTCAGGACTCCCGGTTTTTCATAGGTGGTACTAGACTTCTTTCACATAAGAACGTCACGAAAGCTTTAAACTGCTGCAGCCATAACAGTATTTAGGCAAATATTGACAATACAACTGCAGTACATTTTTCTTAAAGCCTGGTGTTCAGGTCACATCTACTCTGTAGAAAGGTGACTGGGAGAAAGAAAAAGCCCAAGGAAACAGTAATGCACAAGAAGTCCTCCCTGCCCTAAAACATAGCCCAACTGAGATTACTAACTTTTCTGTTCACACCTCCTTCATATCAAATAGACCACTAACACCTAACTCACCCAAACCCCTAAGAAATAGCCCCATAACACTGATTAATTTAACCCCATACATTTCATAAAGGCATTTCAATGCAAAAAGTGAAGAAGATTAAAAATACCCAAATTACCACTCCTCATACTCCTTATATTAGTTTATTCTGGTGACTACCCAATTACAGTCAGAGCCTGAGCTCAAAAAATTACTGGTTACTTTGCCATTTTCTGCTAGATAAAAGAAATCTTTGGCACCAACTATTTTATCTTCATTATAATCAAATCATGTCACAATCTTCTTTTTAAATAAGAGGATTATATACTCTAAGCCTCCATTCATAAGGCACTCTAACTCCTAAATGATTTTTGTGCCTCTTTTCATACCCTTCTAATTCCTTTTAGTGGATGAGTATGCCAGAACAGCATGCTATATTTCAGTATCAGTTTCATCCAGGTTTATGCAAGAATTAAAAGAAGCGTCTGGACAGTCCATACCTCCAAAGCTAGTATAGAACTTAATGTTGCAATATTATGCCAAGAGGTCCATCTACATGTGCTCATTTTACCCTCAAAAGATGACAAGATGGTTTTACCCATTCACTCTGAAGGTTAGACCTATGTTCCTTGATTTGGAGGAACAGCTTTGCCTTCATTTTTCTTCAGAATGCATTTTATCTGAAAGTGCCCAAATATCTTGGTATTCCCTTGCCATCATTGATTTACCTATGATCTTTCATAATTTCTGGACATTATTCATTCTGAAATCACAGGTGATTATGGAACAGGACAGATGACAGTGGTGACATGCAGGGATCACACTGCTATAAGACGTAGGATTGGTACACTTCTGTTAAAAATTGTTACATGCTTTACAATTACCCTTTTATTTAGTTACTTAACAACAACTCCCATGTCAGCCATTTCATTTTCTGACCAAAAATAAACGCATGGTAAATGGGACAGAATCTCCTCTCTTGATTTATTATTGCTGCACAATTATTTGGCATTCTTTCAAATTGTCTAGTTCTCATCATGTATTTCAGATCAAAGGATGAAAAACTGATGTAGGACAGAAACTCTCAGCCTACAGACTAATTGTTTGTACATGACAGATGCTGCTCACCAAGGATGAAGTTATCAGAAAGACAATAGACACTCTTTATTTCCATACNGGAGATTAAATCACCAGGATTTCAACCACATCTGTCTAAAGGTTTTATGTATTCTACAGCCATGCCCCTCAAAATGCCAGACAAAGAAAAAAGTGCTTACTGAAGTAATCCATCTGCTGGACCACCTGGGAGAACATCCGAAATTACTATCGATGTTTCACCATTTTCAAAATGAGGGTTATCTCTTCCACCAGAAACTGCAATCCCAAATCCTCGTTTCGAATCCTTTACAACAAAATCAAATACAACAAAACTTGAGTACATTGACAGGAATTTTGACAGGGAGAAAGAAGAGGAACATGAATGTTCTTGTGATGGCACTCTTAAGTAGACATTAAAATATGATAGCAGCATGCAGAGTGCTGCAGAAACACACAGTACCTCTAGATTTAAGAAAGGTTTACACATCCATGTATCAAGATGACTGGTTCCTGTCTTCCAAAACCTCTACAACCTTATGATTGTTAGTAATTAAGTAAAGAACTCATTAAATTTGCCTGCATTTTCCTTCACCATCACACCGAATTTATTGTTAGGTAAATCTATTTAATTAGTGATGCCTGGGGAAGTGGAATAGCTTTCCCAGGATCTCATCTTCGAGTAGTTCCTCAGTAAAAATAACAACATCATGGTTGATTACAAAGAGCAAGTAGTGAACTTGTGCACTGTCTATACAATCAATCCCTGTCACAATCAACTACTTTAAATACATAAATTATGTAAAACTTGTCATAATAGAAATAACAGAGCCACAGAAGTCCTAAGAATGCTTCACAGAATGCCAAGGAAGCATGTCAATAGCACCAAACCTGAGAACTGTTAGAGTAACTGAACTGCTGACAGCAAGGGGAGCACAAAACCACACAAGTTTGGTTTTATCAGCTATTTAACATACACATCATATCACTAAAAATTACAAATTATGCTACATTTGAACAAAATGTTTTAACATAATGACAAAGTAATACATCAAATTAAAGTCATGCTTTTCCTCCAACACCCACTCAGCATATGTAGTTCATCATATGTCACCTCATGTTCCATTAATGCTGATAGTAAGTGATTATTTCTTCAAGGAGGAAAAAAGCTTTGTGTTTTTCTTTTAAGACAGCACTTCACCTGCTACAGCTTAGTTTTACATGAAGCAGTTTGATGCTTTATACCAAAACAACAGATTCAAAACTATGGTAAAATTAATGGTAGTGGCTGATACAGCAAGTTCAGTAGCCCTTTGCCATCTTAGCAGCCTAAGTCTGTCTCTGTGCTAAAGAAGTAATGCTAATTTACACAGTATCAGAGATCTGAAATGCTGGAAATTACAGAAACTAAAATATTCTTCTGCAATGTTTTTCCTGTCTACCTCTGTAACCTAAAAACCAACCTCTTCTCAACTGCACTCTCTCACATGAAACAAGCTGTGTAGAAAAGATTGCTATTTCACCTTGGGCCATCAAGTTCACTTCATTGCAGAAGATGTGAAAAAACTTGAGCAGCTCAGTGCAGGCTGCTCACTGAACACAGATCACCAGAACAGCTGGGAAGACTATCACCACCAAAGCCAAAGTGCACACCTGGTATTGTGGTGTGGCAGCCTAGCTATTAAAGCATACAGGCACAAGTGCTCTATGTTCTTTAATTCAAAAGGACTCCACTTGATTAGATACTCTTTTCTCAAAAAAAAACCCTCTTAAAGGGTCACCTATAGTCCACCTGTTTTTTAAGTTTTAATGACAATGTTTTCCCACTGATTCTACACTAGTATATATAAATGTCTTATGAAAATAAAATCAGTGGAATCCTGTTCAGTGATTATTACAAAGCTTGGACATTAACCACAACCTGCTTGATAGAACCATCTGCTTTACTTTTAAGGCTCTTCAATAACAAATTTAGCTATGTGACTGACACGTAGTATACTACACTGTCATTAGAAAGACCTAACAGTAGCAAATATGGCACTTATATTGTTAATTGAATTTACTCCTAACATTAAAGAGTCACACTATTGTATGAGTTGCAACTAAGCTTTAAAATAAAAACCGTACCTATTTGGACAATGAATTAATCCTATTCTAGACTCAGACATGCTAATAACATCTACTGCAAAACATATTCCACTGCTTGAATATTTGAAAACTAAAAATATAACAGGCACTCACTCACCTTTTGTAAGGTCACTGTGTACTGTTCCCATATCAGCTCTTCCATGCCTGGGGCCTGTTGCACACAGAAACCAATTAGTAAAACACACAGCATGTAACTATTTAAATTAAAATGTGAAATACCCCACTAAAACAGGTTTTAAAATAATTTGAATATTCTAATATTTTGGGAGAATTAATACGAAATTAATGCATTTCAATTAATGACAATTTTTCTTTAAAAAGGAAAAGAATATTAATAGGTCCAGGGTGGTAGAATCCCTTCACGTTTCACTGATTTAACAGCTCATTCTGATTTTCTGGAAAATCCTTATTGAGAAAAAGCATTTAATTCAGACCAACTAGCATTCTATAGCCCTGGTTCAAATAACACATAAAATACTTCTGGAAGCCCTTTCTGGCCCAGTATACACCAAGATCAGCAGCTGAAACTGAGGTTTTCAAAATGAACTAGACTTCAGGTATCTTGCATCTTGTTCATGTGGATTTAACAAAATGTTTTGTCCACTATGAACTACATAACTAAATATTTAGGTTCCCATCAAGGAATTAAATTTTACAGGAAAACACAATATATCACTATATAGTACAGGTATAGCCATTTCTGTGACACTGCTCAGAGACCTTTATTTTCCAGTTAAAACTGATCACTTCATCTTACATGATATAACCTGAAATCTTTCCAACATCACAGCTTAAAATATAATACAGAATAATCACCCAGCTGTGATGCATCATACAGTACACAGCCAGCCCCTTCATGTCTGCCCCATAAAACTAAGAGAAAGATGGGCCACTGCACTGCAGAAAAATAGCACAGAAAACATTTCAAAATGGAAAGCATCCATTGCAGAAGAAAAACCCAGGCACTGAGTAAGTATGTCCATGCACATACGCAAGCCACAGGTTTTATTTGTTTTTACTGGAAGTGGTCTTCCTTTATCTCATAAAGCTGAATTTCAGACAGAAGCTCAGTTCAGACTTCACAGTCTTTTTAAAGGCATCACAGGGAGTAATGACAGCTAAACTCCAACACATTAGACAAAGAAGTGACACAAGAGTACGCCTGTACTTTAAGGCATCCCTTGCATTTTCAGAGTAAGACTTCTGGCAGTGCACAACTGTTCAGCAAGCTATGGATGTTATTTCTCATATACAAAGAAAACCCTTGTTGCATAGTTCCAGTTGATTCTGTGCACCACAAAGAGGAACTAGATTTACATTTTTCCATTGTACATTCACTGTATTGAAAAACAAAAGTAGGCCCTGCTCAGAGATCCCGAAGGAATATGCAAAACATTCAGCATTCTTACCAGGAATTTTACAACACTGAACAGTGTTAAATTTCCACTGTTCTGCCAGAAAATGAACAATGCTTTCCAGTTTCCAGAACCTCTGGTGTCTAATCAAAAAGAAAATTAAAAATAGATGTAGGAGATGATGGCTTATATTAAAAGTAATACATGTAAGTAATTATTTCTATATTTTGACTTGTCTAGATCAGACAAGAATGTGTTTATAACTATTAGTATTTAAACATATGTGTCTTGGGGTCAGAGTCAAATGTGCTAAATCACATCGTAAAATTATTTTATCTGGTATTACCATTAAACCAGCTAACACGTCTAAAGCTTTCACCTATCTGAAACTGAACTCACCAGATATATTCCTTTACACAGAGAATCTTTGCCACAAGTGAAAAATTCCTCCTTAACTAAGCCCTTCTTTTGAACTGCTGTGACGCTGCTGTAAATGGAAGTGACTAGGCTTGCTTGTCTGGCATGTAGGAAAGAGTTTACCTACTACTGACTCTTCCTACAGCACTGCTTTTCTACATATTTTTAAGCTCTGCAAAAAATGAGTCTGTGCTGAAGAGGGGCCTCATTTAAATTCCGTCTGACTCCACTGAATAAACTTTTAGAAATGAAAACCATTACCAAATGATGGGTAAAATTTGAAGGACAAGCAGATAGGTTCTAATTTTGTAGAAGCACAGAAGACGGAAAATCTTTTCCATCCTCCTCTTGGTAAAAAAGCCTCAACAACTTACATGTGTAACACGAACATCACTTAAATTCAGTTTGCATGGTATGTAGCTCCTACCAACACTACTTTCCAGCCAAGAATTCTGAGGCCAGCTCTGAGCAGGTGCAAGAGTAAGGCAGGCGGAATGCACTCAGAGGGAGCTTACTGCCCATGGGGACAAAGACAGACCTGAGAAATGCCTGCTTATTCAGGACAACACTGCAGGAAAAGGACTGAGGAAAGCACTGTAAAGGTATCAGGGACGGATGTAAGGATACAAAGCAGGAAACTTACGGGAATTTCCTTCCAGAAAACTAGGCCTTCCATGAGCAGTGGCATAAGTATAACCTTGTGCACAAGTGGAGAGATGTATTGGGTAGTAAACCAAAGCATCACAAGCCTACAGAGTTAAGTTAAGTTTACTTTACTCTGACAAATAAGTCTTATGGTATCTGGTCAAAAAAAAAAAAAAGTAAGAACGAAAGAGAAACTACTGCCTACAAACACTAAAATTAAGGTCTTGCAAGATGCCAAGCCTATAGTATCATCTCATTTGTGCCTAGAAAAAGATCCTCATAACTGTTTCAGGTATATGCTGTGTAAATCTTTGGGGATTATTTTTACTTTCAAACTGTTACCGAAAATTCAACAAAAGATAATTAAGCAATTCACTTTCAAATTCACAACTATTTGTTAAAGTAATCCATTTTTTGCAACTGCTCCTCAGGAAGCTGTCTCCAGTTTGCTGTACTCTGCACCAGGGAAGGAAAGCACACTATGTACTTGCAAAGCTGATTTTGTACAATGTAATTACCAAGACAACACGACTAGTTCTGCTGTACTGATAAAGCAATGCAGGCTCTGCAACACAGTTCAAAGAACTGAACGGTCACCTTGGAGGCCCGTAAGGCAAAAACAATCTCTAAACAACAATCTCTTTAACATTACAAAATGTACTGCTCCTTGCCATTGTCACAATGCTAACCCATACCGTCAGAGTAATGGAGAAGAGAAGATTGAGAGGGAGGGAGAGACTACAAATGTTACAAATCATAAGTCAGGGACTTGATCAAAACTAATATCTAAGGCTCCACCCGAATTGCGAAATTCCTGTACTCCACATTTAGTGATGTGACTCTCCTCTGAATGCATCAAGTGATGAGTTATGAAAAGCCTTCATCACCTTGCCAATTTCTTCATACTTCATCTGTAAGGAAACACAAAGGGATCCTGAGCAGCTTGTGCATCCCTTACAGGATCGCAGTTTCACTGCAAGATTGCACACCAAAACACTGGAGAGAGAAAGGCAGGCAAAATGGTTAAGAACCCCACCTCCAGTTACTAACAGTAACTGTTTTACAAGTCCACCCAGGTTTCACAAAGACAACAGGCTACCTGCAGTAAATGCAAATCATTGTAATTAGCTAGTCTAAATTCATTAG
>VWZV01016575.1:44159-73384 GCA_013397155.1 Irena cyanogastra
GGGGGGGGGGCAATTATGGAGAATAGTGGCTAGGAGGGCCACAGATGCATGTGTTCAAGTTTTTCCATTCAAAATGAAGACTGAATTCAGCATTCTGCATTTTGACTGTGACTCCACTGCTGCACTAGCCAGCAGAACTAGGATGAACAGAGGCTTCATCACTGAGCTGCCAAGAGTGAACGCCAAGGGCATCCAGGAGAAGCACACTGACACCAGCCCCCAACCCAGGCTACCCACTTGGACGCAAGACTTTCATTAATAAGAGTTTGGTCAAAATAGTTTTGAATCTCCAAAAACATTTCTAAAGAGCACATTCCTGTCAACAGACTTACATTCACAGTTTCCAAAACTGGTATTTATTTATTTATTTTTACAAAAAGGGCAGGAAAAAGAAACAAATATAAGTATGTCTTTGAGACTTCTCTAGCCCTGTTTTCGTAGCTTTTCTGTTTTCCTTGCCCTTGCCCCGAAAAAGGTTCAGAAGCACTCTGAATAGAGAAGAAAGGACCATGACAACTTAAGAGAATAAAAGTCATGAAACATTATCCATGAGCTGTAGAAGTTATAACAGCAAGGACTCTTCCTTCTTGGTTTTGGACTATTCTCTTTCTCTAAAGGAATATAATGAGAAAAACTAATGGATTGCCTCCACCAAAATTTAAAATTAAGTTTCTCTGAAAAGAAATTTTAGAAAATATTCCGGAAATCTAGGAATGTTGCTGCAAGTGANTTGAGAGGGAGGGAGAGACTACAAATGTTACAAATCATAAGTCAGGGACTTGATCAAAACTAATATCTAAGGCTCCACCCGAATTGCGAAATTCCTGTACTCCACATTTAGTGATGTGACTCTCCTCTGAATGCATCAAGTGATGAGTTATGAAAAGCCTTCATCACCTTGCCAATTTCTTCATACTTCATCTGTAAGGAAACACAAAGGGATCCTGAGCAGCTTGTGCATCCCTTACAGGATCGCAGTTTCACTGCAAGATTGCACACCAAAACACTGGAGAGAGAAAGGCAGGCAAAATGGTTAAGAACCCCACCTCCAGTTACTAACAGTAACTGTTTTACAAGTCCACCCAGGTTTCACAAAGACAACAGGCTACCTGCAGTAAATGCAAATCATTGTAATTAGCTAGTCTAAATTCATTAGGGACTATAGTCAGTCCATTTCTAATTAGAACACTGTAGTCAGGATTTGCTTAAATCTGTCTAACGCTTATATACTAAAATGACAGGTGCTTTCTAAATACCCAAAATAGACTGTTTAGCAGAATCTTTGGCAGGAAACTAGTCAAAGTGCTAAAATCGCCGCTGTGCAAAAAAGAGGCAGCTGTTGCAGCTCTAACTGACAGTCACTGAGAGATTTACACAATTACTTGCTACTGAGAGATCACCCAAGACAACTTCATTCACGCTGAAAGACGAACAAAACCAGAAGACCTGCTACAACAATCATCTGGCTATAAAAGTGAATTGGAGAGGGGAGGGATATATGAGGGGAGGAGGGAAAGAAAAGACGTGCAGCAAGATGCAACAAAAAGCAACTCACGTGCCCTTTCAAAATCCCCAACTTTTTGACTGCATGTGACCACATTCTCTGCAGAGCTTGAGCTGTCTTCATTGTTGCAGGATCTAATCTGTGAGGGAACGCCGTACATCCCGTCTTTTCATCTGTTTCCACCACTCAACACGGTTATGTAATTCTAATACAATAGTGGCCTACATACTCAAACAAATCCTGCCGTCAGTTTCACACAGAAACACATCAAAACCACAGCAAGGAAATGTACTGTGAGTTTAACTAATTCCCAGTTTCAGAGATCCCAGGAAAATGCAGTGCTGTGACCTTATGTCCGTTTGTTTTTAAACAAAGTGTCGAAAATAGATCACTATGCAGCACCTTATTCTTCTTCCAGGCACATATGGGCTCACCCCACCAGGAACCCAATTTAAACTTACAAGAAAAGAGGCTTAAGAAGCACTGTGCAGTTGATCTGAAAATTCATATATTCACTATAATACCTTACAGTTTTTACAGAACTGTGTGGGCTTGGCTCCAGCAAGAAAAAGGAGAAATAAATACAAAATTATACCCACTGCAAATAACAGCATTTGCCGTCAAACATTTAGTAATGGTATCATTTGTAAGAATGACAACCTAATTATACAGCCAAACAGATAGGTTACTTTATTGGAAAATAGGTCAAGCTATCCCTCTCATTTATGCTGCATGAATGCTGTGAAATTTAAGCCTCAAGTGAACTTTTCCCCTAGACTTTACGTAAGTTTCACAGGCAGTGAACAGACAGGAAGACATACCAAGTTTTGTACACAATGCTAACCAAAACCTCCACATATAGATTTCGTTTTTCACAAATAGAGCAATTTTAACTCCTAAAGAGTATTAATTCAAACAGCAGTAGAAAATGTGAAGGGTTGTGCTGTTAATTTTCTGGTGGTTGTTGGGGTTTTTTTTGTTTGTTTCGTTTTGGGTTTTNGGCAGGAAAAAGAAACAAATATAAGTATGTCTTTGAGACTTCTCTAGCCCTGTTTTCGTAGCTTTTCTGTTTTCCTTGCCCTTGCCCCGAAAAAGGTTCAGAAGCACTCTGAATAGAGAAGAAAGGACCATGACAACTTAAGAGAATAAAAGTCATGAAACATTATCCATGAGCTGTAGAAGTTATAACAGCAAGGACTCTTCCTTCTTGGTTTTGGACTATTCTCTTTCTCTAAAGGAATATAATGAGAAAAACTAATGGATTGCCTCCACCAAAATTTAAAATTAAGTTTCTCTGAAAAGAAATTTTAGAAAATATTCCGGAAATCTAGGAATGTTGCTGCAAGTGAAGAGACCAGAGAGTTAACGGAAAGATGCAGGTGTTTGCATTTGGGTGCTTCATTTTGAAGGGAAACAGTACCTCCTGAATAGGAATATTCAATGCAATTATTTTAAACGGATACAGAAAAAAATTCCAATCAAGCATTGTCCCAGACACTGCACTTTCACTTTACCTGCATGCCTCCTCACAAAAACTAACTATAAAGGGAAACTATAACCTAACTTCACTCCTATCACAATATTATAAAGGTAATTACAACCCTTTTACACATCACACCTATTATTCACAGACATTTAAAATGGCAACTCTTTTTAAAAGCAAGCTCAACTCCAATGACAGATGCACACTCTGGTTCTTTCTGGGAGTCTATCCTGACAATAAAATGTTTGTGAATCATGTGGATAAAGAAAACTAAGTATGATGATCTGGTTTATAAACTGGGGAAGGTGAAAAGAAATCTCCACTCACCCTTGTCGAAGTTTTACACCTAGCACTACGTTTTGATCTCTTCTTCTACAAGCAAGGAAGAAAAAGAGTGTTTCCTCAAACATAATCTAGACAAGCAAGACCCAATCAGCCCAAGCAAGCAGAAATAACACCTTAAACAGTCTTGTTGGCTGCACTATGGAAGTAACACAAAAAAAGAGGTCCTTGCCCTCCAACTTTTCCTGTCCCCCCTTCATATGCTACGGATGTAAGCATAGAAACCTTGAAAGCTGAGTCTAGGTTTTCCCTAGAAACAACGATGACAAAGAACTAGAAATGCATTTTCTTAGAAACAAAGATGATAAAGAACTTCAAGTTTAACTTAAAGCTACCCACTTGTAAAAGACAGAGGGGCAGGGACTCTTCTAGCCACTGACAGGAACAGCCAGGTGGAGGGAGTCCAAAGCTGCATCAAGACCTAAGTATTCCTGGTCTCAAACACCTGGTACACTATCAGAGAAACTGCCCTTACATGTCACCTGCTCTCAAAAAGGCAATTAAGAAGGACAAAAAAGGACGGTCTTAGATTTACAGGCTTTCAAAGATCCTATCTACTTCAATTTCTAGATGACACTAAAGAAATTATAGCCCAGGTTAATAAAGATGTCTACAAAATGATGTTGATGTAACACAGGCTGCATAGCCAGAGCTTGACAAGTATTCTTAACACAGTAAAAAGTGACTAAAGAGGAACAGGACCTTTACTAGGCCTTTCCCCTGCAGTTAAGGAAGCCACCTAGAAGAAGGCTCCGATTGACGTGCTCCCATGAATTATCTGTGTATGATACAGCAGACCTTTGATTAGGATCCAGAAAAATGAGAAAAAAATACTTTTACTCATGGATCATTCATGATACAGCCAACATCTCACACAAAAGAAGGTATCTTATTTTCTACCAACAAAGGCTCTTATTCAGAGAAGCATATCCTATTTTTTATATAGGTTCCTGCAACAATACAGAAACTCCCAGAAGAGCAATAGATCCTTCTCAAGAAACAGGTTCCTAGAACAATGAATTGCTCAAATTAAAAAAGGAGAAGTGATAAAAACCAGTTTGCAACAGATATTCCCTAGAAACAAAAGACAACTGCTCTTCAACAATGGCAGAACCTCCTTCTCTTGCCTCCTAGGGGCACAAAGAAGAAATTTAAGGTACAGCTCCATGTTAAAAGATTATAAATTCTACTTTCACATTCCACTAAAATCAAAATGATTCTTAACATCACAATGGGTTATATTATCAGGAAGCAGGAAGCTGGGGGAAAAAACCTCACAAACTGTACACGTAAGTATACTTCTGCAATGGAATGAAAAATTTTTGAAGGAGAAGAAAAAGAATTCACATAGAAATGAGACAGACAATCCTTTCTTCCTCTTCCCTCTAATGGAGAAATATCAGTTACATTATGCAAGGTCTGCTTTCACCCAAGTTACTCAACAAGAACAAATATTAGCAAAATACTTTTGCTCTACTGGCAAGGTAACAAACACATACATCAGCAACCTGGTCAAGTGGAAGTTGTCCCTGCTCATGGCAAGGGGGTTGGAATTAGATTAATTTTTAAGTTCCTTCCAATACAAATCACTCTGCGATTTTGTGTATTATTAGACCTTGTGTCAGAAACTTTTTTTTTCTAATGCATGCAAAAATAGAGATCTGAAGGGCTGCATAAAAGGACCTAAAGAAAACATAAATTGAGCATAATATTTCTAAAAATTTGTTTTTCATACATGGATAAATAAGATAAAATCATGGTGAGTTGAATGTCACTATACAGAAACACAAACCATTCTTAATGTAAAATACAAGATACTATTTAAAGCTTTTCTTACTCATATTTCACCCAGAAGTTACACCGTTCAGTTGCTATAAATTGTAAATTCTATCTAAAACAGTACTGGCAAATACAGCAAGTACAAGCCTATTCCAGGCATTCACAAACCAATCTTTACATCTTAAGTTCCATGACTTTAAATTTTTAAAATGACCAAATGAGAACAGTTAACTACGGTTAACTAAACAACAAAGAAAGGCTCTTTAGTTTCACTTCTTTTAGGAATACTATGAATCCATAATGACAACAATGCCCACAGTCATTACTTGACACTGTGCTAAGCACTGTTTCACCAGAACTACTACTTCTTACAAATCAACCAGTACCAAAGCTCTCAGCTGCAGAGCCAAGAGCCTAATTTAGATTTCTTGACTTCAAGTCAAGTAGCCAAAGTGTTGTGCAAGGAAGCCAGCGCACAGACTTCCTTCATTTCTGTAAAATAAAAGTCTTGCAGGAAAACAGCCCCTGTAATTGGAAAACAGGGATCAACCTTCTCCCATTGTGGGAGTTCGAGAGCCAGCTAACAGGTGAGGAGGAATGCCAGGGTGGCAGAACCTGCATTCATTTCTACTTCTTGTTGCACTATGACACAATAAATGCCCTCCAGGCTGCAAACTGAACCAGAATCCACTCCTACCCAGAACTGGGGAGATGAAGAGCAAGCCACTGTTCATCAAACAATTGAGAATATTAACTGACAAATGTATCTAGGTCTCATTTGCATTGTAGCCCTGATATTAACATTCACAGCATAATGCCCCAGATCTCCCAGTGCACAAAAAACTGTTTAAAAGATTAGCCCAAGGAGATGGAAAAAGGTTTCCCACACAGAGAAGATCTATGCTGATCTGGATCTTTGACAAGTTGTGTGCTTTTTAATGCAAAATATATCACTTCACCCAGCTCACAGCATTTAAATGACAAACAGTGCTTAAATATAATGAAGGATATCACACAATCCGCCCAGTGCAGCAGCTTCTGCAGTAGCACTCTTGAAATGGCTCACAGTTATGAAACAACATCCTCAGTTGAGAGAATTTTTGCAGGAATTTGCCCAAGCACAGAACAAAACAAAAAAGAAAAAAAAACAACAAAAAACAAAACAAAACAAAAAAACACACCCCAAAACAAAACAACCCAAACAAACAAACAAAAACACCAAAAAAATCCCACAAAAAAAAACAAACAACAACAACAAAAAAAAACCCCAAACAAACCACCACATCAGAAATAGAGGCATGGGATTTGAGTTTTGTAAATATTTAATTTTTCTGCAATTCCAAAATAGAAAGGGACTCATTCTGGACACTGAAAAGAAGACAGTAAAGAATGTGGCATAAGGCATCCTTTTGCTGGATTACAGCATAAATCTACACATAATCTCTGGATAGTTTTGTTTTGTTTCAACTCTGTACTAAAGAAACCCCTAAATAAAAATGGGGAGGCTGCACATATAAATATCTGAGTAATGCACACACTAAACTCTTTGGGAAGGAACAAAAAAAGCAACTTTTTTTGGGGAAATTTATTTTTATGTTCAAGACAATAAGATACTCCCTAGGAAAACTGTATTTCTGACGTATTTTTACCAAACATTTACCGATTATACAGAAAATTTTCAGAAAGCGGCACAAGCATTTTTAAAGGAAGAAAAGAGAGAATCGGGATTTTCTTAAAATATTTTGAGGTCAAGTCACAATTCACCTGAGAAATAGCTTATGAAAATCTAAGGTGGGTCGCATTTTTAATTTGTTTGTTCTCTTGCTTTCTAGGTGCTTTCTTCTCAGACTTGTCAAAGTTTCCTTGCCTCTAAAAATGAGCACCTTTGGAAGGTTCTCACAAGACCAACATTCCTTTTCATCTTTGGCTATGCAGTTTTTCCTTCCCAAACACACAATCTCACAGGCTGAGGTACAGCTCTGCATGGTATGAATTAAACAAATTCTTTTTGACCATCACAATTTCCACACTCGTCCTGCTCATTTGCATGTAGCCCCTTGACTCTGTGAATTCTGCTGTTTAGTTCTTAAAAAGAAGCCAAGATAGCTTTCTAAAGCCACAAAAACATGCTCATTTTTTCCTCACTGAATTACTCTCTGTCAGATGAACTGGCAGGCCAAGGGAGATGGCAGAACAAATATTAGAACTCTGCACCTAAATTCAACTTGGACAACAGATGAGGCTTCACTTCTAAGGACAACCCAGGAAAACAATGTTTTATAAAAGGGACAGAATAAATCATAGACTCGCCTAGGTTGTAAACGGCCTCCACGATCATTGAGTCCAGCTGTTAATGTAACTCTGCCAGGATCACCACTAATAAGAGTATATCTACACGGCTTTAAAATACCTCCAGGGATGGTGACTCATCCACAACCCTTGGCAACTTGTTCCAACGTTTGATAACCCTTTCTATGAAGACACCTTTTCTAATATTCAACTGACATGTCCTTCTGGCACAACTTGAGTCTATGTCCTCTCATTTTGTCACTAGCTGTCTGATAACCACAGCCCCAGAGGGTGATTGGGCACTGGAACAGCTCCCCAGGGAAGTGGTCACAGCACCAGCCTGAAGAGAGCTCAAGGAGTGTTTGGAAAACGCTCAGGCACATGGCGTGATTCTTGGGGATGTCCTGAGCACGGCAAAACATAATTCTTATTTACACATATAGGCACACCAAATATACGTGTGGCACAGACGAGCAAGCCTGCTTTCTCCCCGCCGTGCCCCCGCCCGGCTCATGCCGCCCGTAGCAAAGGCTCCCAAGCACGGGGAGCAGCGCNCCCAAGCACGGGGAGCAGCGCTGCCGCTGGCCGCCGACGCTGCGCTGCCGGGCGCTCCAAAGCCGCGAGCGGAGCGCCAAAAGCGGCGAGCCGCGCTCCGCAGAAGCGCTGCCCCGGGGCGCCGCGAGGGGGCGCCGCCCGGCGCCGGGAGCCGCGGCACAGCCGCTGCGCGCTGCGGCCGGGCGGCGTTCGTCGCCGTAACTCGCAGAAGTTAAAAAAAAAACTCCGAGAATTTTTTCGAAACCTTCCTTTCATGGTAAATATGATAGAAAATGTGATATTTTTCTTTTAGGTGCTTTTGGTTTTCTTTCTTTCATCTCAAGCCCATACTCCATCATCAAGCAGACTGGGGTTGGGGTTGTTTTTTTTTTTATTTTCGTTTTGTTTTTTATTGATTCCGGCTTTATTAAGTGCCTTTTTGTACCACATTTATTTCAGGAATTAATTGTACTGTTTATAAAAAGGAAACAAACATATTCTCCTTGCAGTTTCATGTTCTGGAAAAAGTGAAATATCTGGTACTCCAAAGATAAGCCATGCAACCACTAATGTGGACAGAGACACCAGGACACCATGAAAATAGGTACCTGAAAATCAGCAATCCTATATTTTAGCACTTAACAATAAAAAGCAGAGTTATAGTTGACATTTTCAGAGTGAAACTTTTTCTTCCAAACTGCTTTTTACCTGAACTTAAAACAGTTTACATTTTCAGAAAGTACCACGAGGTCCTTTAAGGTCCTGATTTGCTCACATAAAAGAGTAATTCTCATTATNTCCTGAGCACGGCAAAACATAATTCTTATTTACACATATAGGCACACCAAATATACGTGTGGCACAGACGAGCAAGCCTGCTTTCTCCCCGCCGTGCCCCCGCCNTTCGTTTTGTTTTTTATTGATTCCGGCTTTATTAAGTGCCTTTTTGTACCACATTTATTTCAGGAATTAATTGTACTGTTTATAAAAAGGAAACAAACATATTCTCCTTGCAGTTTCATGTTCTGGAAAAAGTGAAATATCTGGTACTCCAAAGATAAGCCATGCAACCACTAATGTGGACAGAGACACCAGGACACCATGAAAATAGGTACCTGAAAATCAGCAATCCTATATTTTAGCACTTAACAATAAAAAGCAGAGTTATAGTTGACATTTTCAGAGTGAAACTTTTTCTTCCAAACTGCTTTTTACCTGAACTTAAAACAGTTTACATTTTCAGAAAGTACCACGAGGTCCTTTAAGGTCCTGATTTGCTCACATAAAAGAGTAATTCTCATTATACCAGAAAAGTAAACAACATACACAGAGGGATTTTCTAGAATTGATTCACCTATATTTCACAGTACTTGTGACCTCTGACAGTAAGAGCAATGGTTAATAATTTCAATGGAGTGTGCAGGAATTAGTAGGAATTGTGTGCTGTCTTTTTAGAACAGTGACGCATATTGAACAAACTGATCTTTTTAGCAAGAGATTCACATTCTCATTCTCTCTCCAATTATTGTGGAAAGGGGTTACTACAAAAAGTAGTCACCCGAATTGGTTTGGTGCTACCCAGAGCAGGTCATCATTTACCATGATCAGAGGCAGGGATGGGGGCAAGAAGCAGTATTTCTGCAGCACAGTGCAACAAGCTCCAAACATTAAAACTCAGCATCAATTTACAACACCCACATGTTATGCCAATTAAAAGTACACAGGCAAAACTTTTCTGGGATGAGTGGTAGGCATGAGTGGAGTAGTTTGCACTTGTTACAGCTGAATTCTACTGAACTTAGATGCATACATATGCATCATCAAAAAACAGTACAATATCCTGTTACAAATGGAACAAAAGCTTGTTCAAGATGAAGAGGGGAAAAAAAAAGAAACTGATTGTATTCAAAACACAGCTGCAAGATACTCAGGTCTTATCTACTAATTACCATAATATCAAAAATTCAGCTTAGACCTATTCTAGGAGCAAGCTCTCTTCTGCTCAACAACAGTTCTCGCATTGCCCTGATAAAATTGTCCCAGTGCTCCCCCAACAGGAAGCAATCAAATTCTTCAGAATTTGTGAGGGAACAGCTTCAACTGAAACAGGAAACTGCCATTTGGGGAAAAAACAAACAGATCCTATTTCCCTGTCGTCCCTCCCCCCCAATTAAATTATTTTAATTTTTAGAAAATAGTTTCTGCCTCTTGAGAAATAACACTATAGCAATTAACTTTTTTTCCATCAAAGATGTCTTTCTTTTCACATATTGCTTCATAGAGCATAGTCAGAAACTAGTTTTCCCAAATGTTCTGGGACCTACAGCACCAGTCCAGTGCAGGAGCCTTGGGAACTACAATTCACTCTCCCACAGCTGTTGAAGGGGCTCTAAAGAAAACAAACCTCACCTCCTGAGGCACAGCATGTGCCCAGTCTCGCAGTAAAGTAGATTTCTCCACCACTCATTTTTTAAAACTCAGCAAGGCTTGAGGAGATAAAAATATGGAAGCCAAGCAATTTCATCTGAAGATCAAAATTAATGGAGGTAAAAGCGTGACAGATCAATTATACCTGAATGTTGGATATGTGCATGCACACTGTAAAGTGGAGAGTTCATCTGCAGTTTCGTTTTCCAAATGTTTTTCCTAGACTTTCATCCTGTCACACAGATTATGGTACTAGGAAGGTTTTTTGGTATACACTTCAGGAAGTTAACTACTGAAGGGACATAGAACTTTCAGTTAATCTGATCAACACTGGCTCTAAAAGCTACTTCTGACTCAGTCAGCTCCATCCACTTTAACTGTAAACCTAACACATTTCTTTACAGTCACAATATTTCTGGACCTTCTGCTCCTTGGGATACCCACACAAATGAAGTCTGAGAATTGAAGTGCTACAGCAAACTGTGCATAAAACTGAGACTAGAACATGTCTTGACATAATAAAATAAAAATTCGAAAGTTTGGTTCTGGTGTGCTTGCAGTATCAGGATTTGATGATGAGGTAAATCAGACTCAGTAGGTGCACTTAATTTCATTAAGCTAGACTTCATTAAGAAAAAATTAAGTTAAATATGAAATAAAGTAAGTGCAGCCACCATTCCTGAAGTGCCTCATTTAATGAATTATTTATTCTCTGCAGCTAAAACATAGCTTTTACTCTTGTGGCATCTTAAAAAAAAAAAAAAAAAAAAAAGAAAAAGAAAACCCCAAAACCTAAAAAAACACAAACAAACAAAAAAACCCCCAAACCACCGAAGCACCATGTATTACATGGTCCAAAGTTCTAATTATAATTTTATTCAACTTCAGCAGCACACTTGCATTATTACTGTTTTTGAATGCTTAATCTTCCTGCATCCATATTCAAACAGCAAACTAAGCAGTAGAAGCGACCAACTCCCAACTCTAGCATCAAAAGATTGTTATTCCACTGGTCATTCAACACCTGCAAGTCTCGAATCTGAGAAAAACAAGCTGGGTACCTGTCTAGTGCTTCCTGCAACTGGTTTTTAAAAGGCCAATTCGTTAGTGGGATACAATCCAATCAGGCCAGCATTTACATTTAATCATCCAGTCATAATGCAAGACAATTCAAACAATGAAACAATTGTTAGTTTCTGAACTTCATCCTGAACTAGATTTTCTATCCCTGTTAAGGTTTCTAGTAGCCTTTGTTCTAACTCTATTAATAGAAATATGATATGCCGTATTCTTGAAAGCATTTTACTTTTAGTCAAGCATTCCTGGGTGTTTGTGTCAAAGTATGTAATCTTACTACACACTGTCACATTAGCTTTATTTTCTTGTTGGAAGGAAATAAACCTGAATATAGCTCTGTGTAATGCATAAAATTTAATGGTACATTTGATCATATCTAAGCCTAAAACCCCATAAAATTCACTATACAATGCATTCCATACAACTACCAACACAGTATCACAAACTTCACAGAACACCAATATCAAACTGAAGGTCACATTAACCAAAAGATACCAAAGCTCTATAAAATCAAGCTGTTTTGAGCTCGAAGTCATACATTCAGCATCAGTCATATACATGCCCACAACAAACAGCTCAATTTATTAGCCAACTTTTCATGTTTTCCAGTCACACTAGTCATACCTCTCTGCATTCCTTTCCTTCTACCACCACACTCCTACCTTCAAGGTCTTAAGCAACTCACCTCTCAAGATGTCTCAAGAGTCCACTCAGCCTTGCCAGCAAGCATGACTGAAGTTCACTCCTAAATTTTAATGTGTCTTACACATAACTAAAACGAAACCAAAATCTATTCCAAAGGGGAGTTTAGCAATTTTTCTGTCATCCAGACAGCAGGATGCACAGATGCAAGTGCAGATCTAGGGATAGCATTT
Source organism: Irena cyanogastra (assembly GCA_013397155.1). Classification (NCBI taxonomy): domain Eukaryota; kingdom Metazoa; phylum Chordata; class Aves; order Passeriformes; family Irenidae; genus Irena; species Irena cyanogastra. The sequence continues at coordinate 56,470 of VWZV01016575.1, forward strand.
GAAGGGTTTAGGTCTGTTAAGTCTTATGTTGATACTCCTCACAGCGTATTTGGAAAAATAATCACCCAGCCCCTCCTAAGACCTTATATACCATGAGACAGTAGATTAAGCTAGCTGTACCTGCTTCAGTAAAACACATTCAGAATCCTTTTACTTACAGCAAAGGTTCCTCCTCAGAGCCTCCACAGGAGTATAATTATTTTTCAAACAACAAAATAGATTATATAGCCACAGCTCTGAATTCTTCTGGGACAGTGTCACCAGCAACCTATCATCTAACATAAAATAGTATTACACTAAAATTCACCCGTACCTGATAACACTGATAAAACACTCTCAGGGAAGAAAACAACAGAAGGGCAGATGAGAGTGGTAGAATTCAAGTATTTTCCATTCCTTTCCCTCAATCCTTCTGCAAGGCTGGATGTGAACTCTAAGTATGCCATGCACTTATGCATGACTTTACTAAGATCGTTATTAAGAATTTAACACATACTCCTCCAGCATATGCAGAAATTATTCCTACCAATAGCGTTAATGACAGCAGTCAACAAACAAGCAGTAAATCAACACAAGGGGTGAAGTCAGCTGCCCCTTTTCTTTTGTAGCAAGATAGTGTGTCTGGTTCGTTCCCGTAGCACTAATCCGAGTTCATTTGCAGCCATTCTTTCTGCCCTTGAAAGGATGCCAGCAGAACAATTTAAAACTATAGCCGTTGATGCAATATTTCTACCGAAACACTTCACATGCATGTAATATCAATGTAAGTAACTTCAGGCATCACTCCAACCATTAAATGAAACCAAACTGACACATCCCTATGAAACAGGGCCACTTCCACTGAACTGCAAACTGAGAACACAAAGAATAAACTAACCAGAACAAGCTCAGCAAGTGACAGAAAAACATGTATTCCTCCTTTTGCAACTTTCATAAACCACATGAGGCTTTGAAAAGAACTAAGAAAGAAAAGCAAGAGAATCCTTTTGCATGTGTGACTGAAGGGAAACTAAAAAGGTCAGAATCATTAAGGTTTAGAAATGCTTCCATTAAATTACCACCCAGAGCAAATCTCATTTTGGTAGCAACTAAAAGTTCATTCTCAATTGAGATTTGGAACAGAAAGTTTTCTTCTTGTGGTCTGAGCCACATGAAAGAGCATTATGCAATTCAAGAACTTTCTGACACACAAAGCAGAAGCAAACCACAATAAAGTTCTCATCTGAAAAAAACCTGAAGTTATGTACCTGCCTATAAATGAAAATACTTTAAAAAACTTAATCAATTTAGTGTGACCCAAGAGTTTCAGTCCATTTATATTGCTGCAGAAGACATTAGGAACTTATCTACTGGCTTCTACAAGATAAAGCAGGAAAAGAAAGCTTGGAAAACGAGCTGAAAATTAGGTCAAATTATAAAAACAGGGGAGAGAAGTTAATGAATAAAATTTAACGAATTAAATTCTGTAGTTCACTAGAACAGCAACATTAAATAGACATCATCATAACCTGTCAAACAAAAAGCCATTCAGAAAATGACAAAACATACTTAAGACATCCACATGTGTTAGAACTAGATTGTAAGTGTTTCACATACACTAAAGGGACAGCAAAGAGGGATATATCAACAGTACTCTGGTACAGGGGGTCTCACATTCTACCAACAGCTCTGAGTGTGCCTCTGAGGTACAAAACTCCTCACCTTCTTCCATCATCTTAACCTATCCTTAAAACTTTCAGGTGCACTGGGCACTGCAGGCAAACAGCCAGGAAAGAATTATTGCCAAAGGGCAGCTGAATGCACAGCTCTCAGCTATTGGCAACGTCAGTAGGCACCCGTCTGCAATCATCACTTGTTGTATTCTCTGGGGGAATGGTTTCTTCCCCCCAGGACCCCTGGATCTGTAACCACATAGTCTGACCCTTCCTTCCTTCCTATCTTGACCCCATTGGCTGGGTCCAGTTATCTTTCCCTGAGCAGAAGACTACATAATAACCCTCTTCTTCCTGACTCGGTCTCTTTCCTGGACACCTTCAAGATTAAACCCCTGGAAACCCCTGGAGAAGGGCCTCTTTTGAATTCTTTTACCCTGTCCCTGTAATACCCTTCCAAAGCCCTCAAGGCACTGGGCTAGACGGTGCCCCGGGGGCGGGCAGGAGGGATATTCATTATAATCACTATGTCTTTTCAAATCTGACACTGGGATTTTTTGCCCAATGTAACACATCATACTGAGGTAAAGCACATACAAGTATTTGTCAACTGCCAGCAACTGAAAGAGAGTTCCTGCCAAAGTACCAAGTCAGAAACAACCCCCACTGAAAGACTTTTAGGAAGTGTTAGAAAATAAACATTTACAGCCAAACTATAATTGTTACTTAGCCCATATACAAAACAATGCAAGTACAGTTCCACACAGAAAAAACAAGCTCATATGCATCAACTAAAGAGCATGCACACACATGCTACCAATTAGCTATGCTACTGTCACTTCAATTGCTTTAATAATGTATCAACTCTACTAACAATAACCAAAACCACTGACCACTTTTTTATTTCTGGAATAAGAATTACTACAGAAAACAAATAAATTAAAAATGTAAGTTATTTTTCATCCTGTAACGCAACTCTTCAAAAGGCTTCTGAAATACTGGTTGGATAGAAGAATCCTCAGCCATGGCCATGAAAAGAAACTCATATTATCCACTAGATTTTTGCAAGTGCTGGAACATAGAAAGAAGAGCAATTAGTGCCAAGTGCTGACCCGGGCAGCAAGCTGCTCAGTTCAGTCAAAGGCCAACAATTTGCTTCTCAGAGATTTGTTTATGGAGCCTAGAATGACAGTCTAGCTAGACATCCTGCATTATCCCTGACAAGCTCATACTGACTAGAAGTCATAAGGGGTGAGCATTCGGAATGATCTCTTATCACAGAATATCACACATGTGCAAGCAAAAGGTAGGGCAGGCTAAGTACATACATACTATTAAGTCATAAATAAATGAATAATGAATAGGTGCATTATTTCTTGTAGCTGTATTCAGATGTTGTAGATCAGAGTTGATTTCTTTCCAAGTTTTTTTTTTTAATACTGTGTTTTTTTAACAAGAATCACCTAAAACTCAGTTATGAAACACTCGCACAGTATTGTTTTTCAGATCTAGAGACTCCAGTGGCAGAATACACGAGAAAGATATTGCTCCCTGATTACTTAATATGGCACAACACAAGACACAAACACCTGAAAAGCTGCTGCTAATTATCTGCCTGTTTAGTTAACTACTAGAACTGCAGGCCTTCGAAGATAATTTTTATCTTTACTGTATCTTGAAGATCTGGGATAGAGATGCCTGAAGAGTTCATGAAGGCATCTCTCCTACCATCTAGTAAGTTATTTGATGCTTTATTCTCACAAAGCACTGAGAATAACTGCATTTACATATTGTTTTCCACTGTGCACTACACAGTTAGGATGCATTCAGGAGCATAAATCTGCCTGAAGGTTGGTACTTGCAGTGTATGTCTCTCCTATCAGCATAGATCACACCAAGTTCTTGGAGAGTTCTTAATTTTCATGGTAAGAAATACATTCCAAATATGGTTTTTAAAAATAAAGTGATTCTAAGTTCATTTGCAATTTTTACAGCCATGAATTACAGTCAGAATTCCTAGTACAGTTTTAAATTTAATATTGTTTGCACAGCTTCATTAGGAAGAATAAAGAGGAAGCTAGAACTCATAGCTGTAGCATCAATCCAGGTTCTTCTCTCTTTTTTTTATAAAATAATGAGCAAAATGGTGTCTTTATAAAAGAAATGGAATTCAGGCCTTATGAGCAACTGTGTTATAAGGAACATAGCCACTGCAGTTGACCACGTCTCCCTACTTAAGTTCAATCCACGTAAGAAACATGAGCTCTCTCACAGCATCACACAATAGGCAGAGGGAAAGATCAGCCAAAGCTCCCATTCTGCTGACAGAGAAGCTGTCCCTGAATTCATAACCAACACAACCAACTTCCATACTGCATGGACTCACAGCTGTCAACCAAAAAGCTTTAATCAAACTGATTAATTCTTACTTCTTTACATGAAAGGCAGGCCCTAAAATGGTTTGAAGAAATGCCATCCACTCAGTTGAGACCTGACAACCCACACTTTTTATCAAGCCAACAGAAGCATTGTCATTAACTTCAAAAGGATTCCACCAATATTGATAAAAGCAGGCTGAAAAAATGCTGCTATTTGAGACAAATGGAAGGAGACAGCCAACACAGTCTGGTACTAGGTTTGTTTGAATACACTGCCAAGTGTCTTACTTCAGGAATCATTCCATAATGACTACAACTTCGTTTGGATGAAGTATTTAAGCTATAGCCATATGAAGTGTACATCCAAACGCAAGCTTTGTAACTCCTGTTGCTCAAACATGCAAGAGTCAGACTTTCCACCCATCTCAGGACAACACATGTAAACGACATCCCCAAAGAGACTCCTGTGAGGCAAGTCACCAGCACATTATTATGGCTGTTTCTATTTCTCTCACCCAAGCCAGCAGCAAATGATTACACCTACTTAACAAATGTACTGGAGCAACAGTGTCAAATACACTGGGATCTATGTCAAAGGGCTTACAAGAAGGATTAGGAAGAGATGAAACACTCAAATACAGGTGAAGTTGAAGATAACAGAAGAGTGTTGTAAGTTACCCAGATCAACTGCACAACCTTTGTGACAAAAAAACCCAACCAAACAAAACCAACAACAAACAAAACCCAAATCATTCAACCAAAAAACAACCTGAACACACAGAGTATGGAAATAATAACATAAAATAGTCAACACTGCAAGGATATGTAAGAGTACTGATTATTCTACAACCCACGAAACACAGTATGAGGTGTAAATACGTGTTTATGGCTTCCATCTACATTTTAGTGGGGGTGGGTGAAGTGACTACAGATAAATTCAGTTTTCTGCATGCTGGCATGCACACCACACCACCCCTCCACTCCTGACAGATGCTGCCTTGCTGCCTACTACTCCATAGCTACATTGGTTACTGCAGTTCAGCAACTGACAATCTTAAAAAAAAAAAAAAAGAAAAATAAAAAAAAGCCAGGACCAGTGAGAGGGGGAAGCGGCTTTTTTTCATCAAACTTCTGAGTTTGCTTCTCCACAGAAACTGGGATTATCTTCGTCTAAAACACTGACCTGCACCCTGAGCAGTATTTAAAACACAAAACTACGCGTAGACTTCGGGCGCCGCAGGAACCGGCCAGCGCTTCGGAGGACAGGCTGCCTCCCCGCTCCCATTTAACTGGAAAAAACCACGGTATTCCCACCGCCCTCGGCTCCAGCATTGCCTCCGCCAGCCCGCGTCGGCGGGAAGCGCGGAGCAAACCCACAGCCCGCACTGAGGGGGTCCTGTTCCCTCACACGCGCGGCTTCTCCGCCCGCAGGGGGCTGGTCCCGGCGCGGCTCGGGGTGCCGCAGGTGAGTCCCGCGGCTCACACGCACACCTGCGCGCCGCTGTTACTCGCGCTCCGCCCCACAGGTGCGCCCCCCCGCCGCCTCTCCCCTCCCCTCGGGGCCCAGGGCCGGGGCGGCGGCGCCGGTGGGTGAGCCGGGCAGGAGGAGGAGCGCGGTGGGTGACCGGGATGCTACCGACCTGCTCCGCCCCTGCCGCGGGCTCCCGCGGGCCGCTCCCGGCGGAGCCCTGCGTGGCTCCCATAGTAACATCGCCGGGCCCGGCGCCCGCGGCCCGGGGGCTGGCGGTCAGTGCCGCAGCCGCGGGAATGCTTCTCCCGCCTCCGCCCCGCGAGGGAACCGGCCGGGCCGCTGCCGAGGGGCTGCGGCGGAGCCCGGCAGGACAAAGCCGGCTCTGAGCAGCCCTCCACAGAGAGACTTTGTCCTGCCGGGGCCCGGCCGCCCCCACCGCCAGCCAATCATGCCTGTAAACGCCCCGGGGAGGCGAAGAAACACTTCCATTCTCCCTGGGAAGAAAAGAATTGTTATTCCCCATTTACAAAAATATTTCTTGTGTTCCTGCCCTCGGCAGCGGCCAGCAGCTTGTCACAGGATAAACGGGAGCAATGGGGCCGGCGGCCCACGCCCGGGCAGCGTTTCTGACATGAGGCTTTCGGACAGTATCCACAGCCCTGTTCTCTCAAACAGACATGTACCAGCCATGTCCACCTTTTCTGTCAGCGTGTTTTTAGGAGGATGTGGATGTGAAAGCCTCCACACAGCCAACACTCTTCACATCCACAGCCTTGGTCAGACTTCCTTCCCACGACCTAACAATGTTTCACGCCAGTCTTGAAAAGTCCACACCACTGCTATTAATTCAGAGGCCAAACTGCTTGCTTTGGGGTCTGTAATTACATACTCTTAAAAGCACGCTATTGAGTTAACTGTTCTCAAGAGCTTGCAGAAATGAATGGTCGCAAAAAACACTAATGGCAAAAAGATCGGCAGAAATTCAACGACATTATATTCAGAAAACAAAGACTTCTTTCCCAAGTGCTGCTGTCTTCCTGGTTTTATGCTATTTTGGGTGGATGAGGCAATACTTGAATCAACTCTTGGAAGGAAGAAACTAAGAATGAGAACCAACTGTAAGAAAAAAAACTTTCTTAAGCCAATGTTAAAAAAAAAAAAAAAGAAAAAAAGCAAACAGCCCGTTACTTTGTATAGCCTACCCTCAAATTTAAACAGAATTAGCAAAAAAAAAAAAAAACCAAAGCATGAACTTGGCTCTTCTTTCACGTTGTAAAACTGAGAGGAGGAACAAGTTAGTGATACAATACTACATTTTTTGCAACACCAGCAGTCCAGTATGGCCGAACTCAGGACCACTTGGAAAAATGAAGCACAGGGGGCCAGCTTCTTAACACACATGGGATCCTGTGGTAGCTTCTGGCATCGAGAATTTGTCCATGAGATACAGCATGGCAAGGCAAAACAGCTGTCACTCTTCTCCACAGGTGCACATCTCTGCAAGCTGGAGGCAACTTTCCCAAGAGCACTGTTTGGCAACATCAGCATAGAATGCTACGGCACAGCATTAGCAGAGAAATCCACTGTCCAGTACTTTTTGAAATGACATGACACAAGGAAAACAACAGGATGTTGCTGCAGATGACTACATAGTTTTAGATGCAAGAACAACATTTATTTTAAGATGGATGACAATATACTTTTTGAAAAGAAGCACTTGTCAGACATGAGGTTGGGACAGGAAAAGAAGCCACCAGATCTCCTGACTGCCATCTCTTAACCCATATACAGAGTTCATGGCAGCATAAAGTAGAGCACCAGCCTCCTGAAGCTGCTTCCTTCCACACAAGTTCTGGCAAAAGGTGAAGAGCCTTTTGATTCCCCCGCTAGACACAGCTTTTGGGGGAGAGCAGGCAGTGCCAGTCAGAGCAATCGAAAGGTCTGCCTATCCTTTCCAAGGCCAAGAAGGATTATTTGTGGTGCCAGGCAAAAGCTGTGGCTTGACCTAATACCTTCTTTTGGCGTGTTCTGTGACTTCAAAGCCACGAGGTGTTATCACTAACAGAGGCTATACTTCCCTGAGCTGTAGGGCAGCAAGCAGGGTTAACACACTAAGCTAGCCTAAGGTAAGTGTAACACAGATGCAGGAACTGACCACAGTTACACAAGCCACACAGGCTACTTTTCAATCCCTTACCATAAAATACCATCTGGGAAGGGCCTATCAGTTTGTCTCTATTTAGTGTCCTGCGGTAACAGATGGAAAATAGTCCATGTGGGCTTATCTAAATATTTCCCATGTTTGTCCATAAAATTTCGCACTTTTAAGAGCAAAGTATACATATCCTTTCCCGTTTTTTTTTTTTTTACCTTAAACTAAACAGCTGTTTTGCCACCATGGGCATATAAATCGTCCCTTACCAGCCTGCAAATATGAGTACTAAGTGGCCTCTAGTGCTCACACTCACTCCAGAGCTTGGCCAAATGCCCAGATGCTCTTAGTGATGGCATGCACTGATGTAAGAAAGAGTGTAGTAACAATTGCCAGGTTTCTTATCCTGCAATTCAACCAAGAACAAACTTTGAGGCCTGCTCTTTGACCAAGATGTCCTCCCAAGATGGATATGCAGGAAGGCCTTATGAGAGGAAGATGTTGCCAGCTAAGCAACAAATGGAAGGATGCCAGAGTGATCAGAGTTATGTTAACTCCTCCAGCACCTCAAGTTTCTGCCTCCTGTGGCAGAAAAAGGGGGAACAGGTTCTCAAAGCATTCAATTCACCTAACAGCTATTCCATGGGAAGACAGCATCCCCATCCTCTTCCTTTGTAAACCAAACAAAACCAAACCCCTAACCTGCAGCTTAAGCACATTGTTCACCACTAGGTACATACAACCTCTCCTGTCTCATCTCTGAAACACCACAAGAGCCCCCAGTGTGGATACAGAATACCTATAAACTAGCCAAAACTTCCTTGGGACAGCAACACAAGCAGAAGAGGGGCAGGAGCCTAAGCCAAATGGTCTGATGTGTCTGTGCAGGTCCCTGAGCAGCCTGAGTGTTTGGAGACATGGCTGCATTTCAGTTGTTGGTCTCCCTTTGAAATGGGAGGTGCAGGTCCAGTTGTAAGGGATACTTGTATTGTGAAGAGTAAAGGCTGGGTATCAGCACCATGTCAAAATTATATGAACTGGGCTACACATTTGCAGCTCTGTTCTCTGCAGTATTTAGGACCAGCTATTCTGCATGTAGAGTAAGTCTACAAAGCAGCAGCACCTGCAGGGGATTTCATGGAATGTTATGTAGGTGTACAGGAATTTTAAAATTAACTTCACTGGAAGGATTATTGGTATTAACTTTATGAAAAACACGCAAATAACTTACAGTGAACACATTTCCCATTGAGATTTTCAGTTTAAGTAATCAAGGGAGACATTTTTTGCCTACAATCAGATTGAATCTATGGTCCGTGTAGCACTAATTTAGAGAGATCACTTGCTGTAGCCTGAGTCATGCAAAACCTAGGACGTATTCCATAAATTATCTAATGCTACTGTGAATGAAGCAGTTGTGCCACTTCCAGCATCCACAGAGAGAACACCCATTTAACACTACACTAGAGGATGCAAATTTAAAACAAGCAGCTGCTCGCACAGTTACTCCAGCCAACAGAGTAAGGCTGTTCTGCAACTTGCCTGCAGCAACCATATTGTGCTTCAGGTTCTCTCCACCTCCTGTCCACCATCAAGCTTTTTAACCTGTGCCTATGACAATCAATTATTTTTCTGTTTCTTTAAAAGTTAAAGTTCAACACTTTAGTAGTGCTGCTAGACAGCACTGCAAAAAGGCAACCTCCTTTAAGAGCTGGGAACTGATTTTAGAAAGAGATACTGGGAATGTAGGCTGCTAGTCCAGTTCTGGAACTATCTGAAAGAGATGCCAGTTTTGCTCTTGTTTTTAAGCAAGTGTTCATGATCCTGTCATGAGAGACACTGCAGAAGTTTCTAAAAATACCCCGTTGTCAAACAGCCTTTCCCCCTTCCCTTCCAGGCAATCTCTTTAGACTGCCATTTGTCATCAGCCTGCAAAATCACACAAATCAGTTAGCCCAGTCCTACTTAAATGATTCATAAATCCAATTACGTTCGCTTCTTTATATAGTAAGCTGGGCACTAACAGATTCAACCTTCAGGATTAGAGGATGTGTAGGTAGCTGACCTCTGACTCTCAGGAACTGCTCAGGAGCTCCATACATGCAGCTCTACACTGGGGTTGTCACACATATGGCACAGTAATCCTAATCTCTGTCTTTGGAGGGACTGGAGAAGAGACACCTTGCATACTATCTCAACACTTGCTACCACGTGTAGAAGTGAGTCCCAAGGAGGGTCAGCAAGATGGTGGGGGCTGAAGCACTGGCCCTGCAGGAGGAGGCTGTGGCAGGTGCATTTGTTTAGCTTGGAGGAAGGATGGCTTCAGGACACTCAGCAGCAGCCTGTTGGTGCTGACAGGAAGAGACTGAAGAGATGAGGCCAGGCTCTTAGCAGTAGTGCAAGGTGAATATGAGACAACGGGCCAAAGCTCAAACAAAACAGGTTCAGATGTACGTAAAGGGAAAAAATCTTCCCCATGAGGACAGACAAACCATGGAGCCACTGCAGACAACTTGTACGGTCGGTCTCTGTCCTTGGAGAGTTTGAAAAACTGGGTAAAGCCCCAAGTAACTTGTCCTGATCGCACAGACGACCCTGTTTTGGGCATGAGGTTGCACAAGAAACCTCCTGAGGTCCCTTTCCACCTGAATTATCCTATTATTCTGGAGCTACCACATGACTCAGGTGCCAGCCTAAAGCAGAATGATGCAATTATCATCCTGCCCCTTTTCTCCACTTCCAAAGTACAGCTTGTGATTATGCAATATAAAGATTTTGGCATACAGCTGCAGGGTCTGGTCTGTTGTCTGTCTCTGATCTAGTGTAAGGATGAACAGCTGTACACACTTTCCAAGTCTAAAAGCAGCAATACTAAGGCTGTTATTTTAGAAAGCATAGATGTCCTGAGAAGAAATACCGAGCCCAACATACACAGCAACCCACAATTCATACATATTTTTTATGGAGTAACCACAGTGTCAAATCCTCTGTCACTTATGAGACCACCTATTTTGATGTGTTCAAGAGCAGAGTATTTTAAATTTTTTTAAACCTAGACAGAGAGATTTACTGAGACATCTTAAACTATTAAAATTTTAAAATGTAGGTAATTATTTAGAGCAAGAGGCAGCACTGTTCTGAGTCAATCATAAACTCAATTTCAAGTTCACAAAAGAATTTGAAACACACTGTTACATGCTGAACAACTAGTAACAGCACTGGACATTAACAGCATGAAATACAGTAATATATAAATATATATATATAATGTAATGTAATGTATATTTTCCTCAATGTTTTGGACAATCATCAGTTCTATCAGATCTCACACATTACAAGTTTGCTCTGCTTTAAATCAGAAGACTGTTTGCTTTGTTTGTGACTACTTTCTTTTTGCAAAGAATATGGCAATTAGAAAACACAGATGTATAGCATATTCATAGGATAGATAAAACAGCATGCAAATATGCAGAGGTGTTTTGTAACAGTTAATAAAAATTATAGTTGTGAGAAAAAAAATACAGTCTATTTGTTCTAACCACATTTTTGTCTGAACAAAGTTTTAAATTACACTGCAGTTCCTTGAAAATTACACTAGTAAGGCAAGCAAATGAAATAGTTTGACCTACTGCTAGAGAGCAAAACAGGGTCTTAACAGTGACTCTGCTTGAGCACACACACTCCCACATCCCAGCCCCTCCTCTACAGACTGTGCAAATTGAAACAACTTTCCCTGGCATAAGCACTTCAACCTCTACTACTTAAGCTACAAAAACTAATACCGTTATTCTAAAGAATGAAATAACAATGTAAACAAATCCAAATCACACAAGTGTGTACTGTTTTTCTCCCCAGACACCATACAAAAGTGTGTATCAACACTTGAAAGGAAATAACTTCCCCAACCCCAACTTTTTCATTTTAAACTGCAGGCATATTCTGTTTGAACATCCATTTTGCTTACATCTCGTTTCCTTCCTCTCTTCTCTATGTTTCTTGACTACTGCCAAGGATGTGAAACAATCCTCTGTTTTTAGCTATTTATCTGCCTTTCCCCACTAGAAGTCAAGCCCTACAACATCAAAGCTTTACCATGGTAATCAACTGTTATGGCTCAAATTAATTAAGACAACACAATAAAGAAAACAAAAAACCCATTCTCATGGAGATCATTATGCTTATTAAAAACAAGCAAAAAGAATATGCAGATTACACAAGCACATACACAAAGATGTGTTACTTTTTTCCTGATATAGGGGTTAATTTAAAAAACAAAGCTCCAGACAGCAGTTCTTCAGCCAAGTTAGTTCCTTAGAGCACGAAAACTATGCTTCAAAGCTCTGCCTCTCCCCATCCTATTTATACTGGCAAACCTCCTGCTGACAAGCTTATTAAGAAACAAAGCAGTTCTGCAGCCCTATTCAGAAACAGCAAGGTTCCCGCTTAGGGTACTAATGCCCGCTTTTGGGTGATGTTTTCCACAAAGGAATAACAGTGAGCTGGCAAGAGTCCAAAAGAGAACAGCAAGAAGAATCAGGGAGAAAGCAGATGGATGCAGCCATCCAGTCATGCACTTGCCAGCTCCACAGCTCCTAGAAGCTCACAGACAAAGCGGCTGAATGCACCTTCTGAGCCATCCTGAGCTTGCTGATGTATGGTTCTGCAGTTTCTTTTGCTAAGAGTTGAGCTCACAACTATCCACATTCCCTAATGTAAAGCTGGCACAGCCTACCATTGCAAGTTTTTGTTTTGAAGAAAATGTCAGAGGCTGCTCAAGACCTCAGCTGAGACAGTCCTGCCTAGCTACTTTTCACTGATATCCTCATATCAAATTTTCGCTCACTCCCAGAAAATTAAACAGGGAAGTAGCTTTGGTTAAGTATGTCCCAAATTAGAAAGTCAGGACAGCAGATATGCACATTTTTAAGTAAATGACTAAAGCAACAATAGCTGCTTGATCTCGAAAATGGAAGTCAACTATAGTTTTGCAGAACATCAGCATAAAAACCTTTTCCTCTCTTAAAATCATCATCTGTTAATCACTTACAAAAACAAGCCAAGCATGTTCGATCGACACATAAAACTAAGAACGCATTTTATAGTTCTTCTGGAAGCACTTGAGTAAAGGTTTCCAAAGCAAGGTTAATATGCCAAAAGGATTATATTTACCTTAATGATGTACTGTAAGAAAATATGCAGCAAAACAACTCTCCCTGTGTGTGGCTATTCTGTTTCCCAGGACTGACTGAGTCACTAAGCAACTCACATGAATATTACCCTTTGTGCTTAAAGTAATTTATTTATCCCCAAGTCCATGCTAAATATTTATATTTGCTGAAGACATCATCATAGATTACATCCATTCTTTACCAATGTTTAGCTAAAAGATGAACTAGTACAGGCCTGTGCATTATTATTTGCATAACTTTAGTAGAATATTGACTTCACTGCAGAAACCTCTCCTCTTCTGGAGGCCTGTTGTACATCATCAAGTCCTCAGCAAATGTGCATGTAACCATTTTAAGTTTCTTTGATAATTCAAAAGAACTAGTTTTAATTTCATATTACTCTGCTAAGTACAATTTCTTGAAACCTTATAAAAACATAGCTAAAAGAATATACAACTTACCTAGCACATGACAAGAATACATCATTTTTAACAAATTATTAGGACTAGCTGATGCAACTTGACTAGTACCTTGGGAGGAATGACGATTTTAGAGTGCCGTTGTCTACCTGCTGTGCTGTGCTTTGGGCTTGATGTACAGCTGTGCTCCCAGTCCCACTCACAAGGAGATGGCAGTGCAGTAGTTTGCTCCCTGAAAAACAAAGTTTCATTTAAGTCACACACAACCACAAAAGAGTGTTTGTGAAGCCTGGAACACTGAAGTCCTAGAGATAAAGGGGATATAAAATATATTTCCCTGCTTAGTTTGACATACTTTAGCTTCCCTGGAAATCAAGTGGAAATAGTGCTTGAAAAAAAGGAGACACTCAGCAATATTTACACAGAAGCCTGCACGCAAGGCAATCAATGCATTTTTGCCAATGACATAGGGTATTGACAGGAAGCATACCTATAGTTACTCTGTTGCACTGGTCCTCTCCACAAACCATCTGACTTTCTGTTTCAATTTAGTTTTGGTCCAATTGTTTAGCTTGCACAAGACTGTACACAGGAAAGCAACTAACAGCATTGTATCTTGAGCATAACCTCAGCAAGAACAATTGGATACATGCACTCCAATGACATCAGATGGTAATTTAAGAACTTCAGTTGCCAAATGATAGAAAGAAAACAATTTCCAGTATAATCTGCTATCCTCCTTCCCCTGCTCAACAGGCTTTAGCTACTCCTCTTGGGCACAGGTAGCATGTTAGCTGCCATTCAGCATCCCTGTCACGGGGCTCCCCCTCTCCCTGACCCCTTGTCTAGTCCTTGATTACTCTTGGTAGGAAAAGAGAAAATTAATGGTTTCACTAAGATAAAGAAGGAACTTTGGACAGAAATAGAAACACAAGCTAGTGGTTAGGGTTTCGTGGTGGCTTTTGTTTTGTTTTTAAAAGAAAACCAACATCCAACTCAGTAATTTCAATTCTTCTCTCAAAAACATCTTTCCAAAGTGTTCCATCTTCAAAGAAGGATGTAGCCAGACTTCCCTAGAAAAGTATATTAGCTATTCTTCTAGCAGGTTTGTTTGCCTGTTTCCACACACATCCCCCTTCCCCCCGGCAATGTACAGATTTTTTTTTTAATTATGGTTAATACTCCATTAGCCATTTCTAGACAGCTTGAGAGATGTAAGAAAGAGATACTGAAAGAATTCTGCAGAACTTTCCCCTGTCAACAAGTCTGACCCAAGTTTTGATGTGTCTTGTGTGTGACACCCACTTTTTCCTGAGCACAAATATAATGAAGTCACAGGTTCGAAAAAGCAAAATTAAAATTTCTGAAATTTTAAAAAGATGCATTTTGTTTCGGATTAACTTTTTACAACATGCAACATTGCAAGTACCTGTCAGATATCACACCTTGAAACTAGAAGGTTATTTTGTCCTTTCTGCCCATGCTCTTCTAGCATAAAAGCATCTCTCTAAAAGTAAACTACAAGGCATGATTTCAGAAGTTGCAGAAAAATAAGATGCTTAATATGAGTTTATATGACCTCCAAAGAGGAGCACAAGCTATACTGTGCATTTGAAACAAACTTCAGCCTTATTGTTGTAGGCTGTGCACAAAATACTGTTCTGGAGGCTGCAGAAAAGTCACACAAGCAAGCTAAACCTAACTACCACTGCTGCCATCATTTTCCCTTTATCAAACTTTTAAAAAAAATCAATCTATCTGTCACAGAAATCACATCACTAATCCAAGTAAAAATGGAAATAGAAAAACCTAACTTCGTAATGTCTTTGATATGAAAATATAAATGAACACACCTTAGCAAAATAATGTATCTGCCTTTCCTGCTTTCTTCTGCACAGTAGTCTGGGTTTTTAAGCAAAATTCTTACAACTTTCAAACAATGGTCCAGACCTAGCATCCCACTCAAGTGCTATTTTTTATCTTAAGAGACATTCAAGAAAAATAAAGTGCTTAATTATGCATCTGAATTTATGCAGTGAGGAGCTAACAAATAAGAACATCTATGCCCTTTATTCAGTATTAGGTTTTGGAAAGTGTCTCATTATGTTACAAATTTTTCCTTTACACACACACTCACACTTTGACAACATTTTATTTTTACAGAGAATGTAACAGGGTACCTCTAGAAGATGACTGATAAGCTGATCTCAGCAAAGTGTGTTATTAATTTTTATATTCGAGTCATATAGAATTAAGCAGTATGAAGCTACAAAAAGAACAATTTTTTTTTATCAACCTGGTTTACTTTGACACAATTGCTGGTTATCAACTTTTCGTTCCCTGAAAGTTTTAATAAAAACATAAATGGGGTCCCCATTACAGTCCAATGACAATAGCTTTTCTGCTTTTCTGAAACTGTTGGAATGGCAAATCCAAACATAATCCAAATATATCTTAACCAGCTTGAAATTCCAAGTGTGTACAGCAACGACATTAATTAAACCTCTCCCTGAAAGCATGGGGATGTCCAAATAAGAATGCTGGAAATAAAAACAAATTTTAACAGTGTATTTTGTACTTTGATACTGACTAATACTCAGTAATAGAGGAAAGACAAACAGTCACAGTTACAAAAGAAACAGACATTACAGTTAAGAAGTTTCATTTTTAGAGAGCCTGATTCAACCTGTGACTCTGGCCAGACTAACCTACCTGAAAATGAAGAAGAATTCTACAAGAATATTTATACAAGAACTTTCCAAAACAGCTTCTCAAAATAGCAGGAGAAATCAGGTACCATTTTATCAACATATAAAGAGCAGAAAAACTCGAGGCATGTACATAATTTATATGGAACAATCAAAGGAAGTCACAGTTCTTTCACATACTCCGCTGCCCTGAATCCAAATAGAATTCCACTGAGAATCCCTTTTAATGGGCAAGTTTTTAACAAAAAGCCCAACAAGCACTCATTAACATGACACTGGAAATTTAGAACCAACTTGAAGAATACTCGTGTTTATAAAAAAATGCAAAACTATTTCCATCAGTGTATTTTCTAGACTAGTTTTTGTTGTTCTGGTGATAGATCTGAAAAAAAATCATATGGTACTTAGTGATTTATTTACTGTTTACTGTTGCTACCACCATTAAAGAAAGCACATTTGTGGAAAAATTACAAGATAAATCTGAATTCAGTTATAGTCAAACAGTCACAATTAT
Source organism: Irena cyanogastra (assembly GCA_013397155.1). NCBI lineage: Eukaryota > Metazoa > Chordata > Aves > Passeriformes > Irenidae > Irena > Irena cyanogastra. The sequence continues at coordinate 72,932 of VWZV01016575.1, forward strand.
AATCCAAATTTTTCTTTGAAGTCTTGCTTACACAGAACTATTCCAGACCGACAGAAATATACCAATTGGTCTTGGACAAAAGCCTCTCATATTTTGCACTCCTCTGCAATCTCTGAAACAAGGAGACAACATTCTATTGTATTACAAAAATACGAGAGACCAGAAGGACTCTGAAGGCACCCATCCATCCATGCTACTCATTCAGAGGCAGGTGGAAGAGAATGACAACTCCATCTTCCACACAACATAGGTTTTTGGTGGAAACAGTTACATACAAAAGGATTTCTCTGAAGCCTAATACTCAAGTTGTATGGTACAAGAAAGCACTCTGGATTGTTTTTTAACAAAAATCAGAAAAACCTTCTCAGGAAACAGTATTCCTAAGTATGATGAACTCGTGCTTCTAAGCAGAGAAGTGAAGTTGCCGGCACAGACAAAAGTGATTTTTCTCTT
>VWZV01016575.1:103197-114608 GCA_013397155.1 Irena cyanogastra
CATTCTATTACTTTATTCATTGATTGATTTTTGTTCTCTGCCTTACAGAAATAATGTGAAACTGCAAATGCACCTCCACAGAAATCTCATTTTGTAATACACTTGGTCAACAAAGGTGAAACTCTCAAAGGTGTTTTAATGCAGTCATACGTTCCTTATCACATATCTTACTAGCTGCCAGAAATTAGGCTCCAGGCTGCCTTAAGAACTCAACTGTCAGTTGTGCAGGGACATATTTTAGAAGTTCTTACCTATTTATAGACAAGGTGAAAAGCAAAAATTCTGAATTATAACCTGGTATGGAAACATGGTTACAGCCATCAGTGCGTATGTGACTAATTACACCCTCCCTTTGCACTACTTCAAGTATATTTCAGATGGGATAGAACTTCAGAAGGGGCAAAACTGGTATGCATAGTTCAACATGGAGAAACTGGCATGTAAAGCTGAGATTCAAATGCACAACAAAATAATGAATCAATGTCATACTGGAACAAGCTTTACATTCACCACATTACAATGTTCCTTTTATCATATAATGCACTTGACATTTTTTTGAAAACAAGACAATTTCTCTTGTACTAGGATGACCCAGGTCCCATTGACTTAGCATTATTCTCATATGTATAACTTGAATTCTACTGAGCAGTGTAAAAGAGTAAAAACAAAAATCTTGTCATTAATCTCTTAACAGCAATACACATGCTGTCAGCAGTAGGTAACTGAAGTTCCAATTTCTTCAATAGCATCTTCACAGCCGCATTTATTGCCACCATTTAATGCAAACTGATTTTAATGAGACTAAGGCAAAGACATTGGGGGAGGCACAGGAGAGAATAAGTGAGATCCCCACAAACACAGTGTTTCAAAAAGAACGATTCAGAGGAACAGAGTTTTAATACAGTTTCTACAGTCCATTGAGTTCTCATCCTTAATTCTTAGGTTGAAAAAGAAAAGCCAAGCCAAAAAACCCCCAACAAACACTTTTACAGGTACTTTCTGTCATTCAGTAATGACCAGCCACAAGGAGCATGCTCAACTATGCTGCTGCCCTCCTCTGGCTAAACATTCTATTTGATCTTGGTTCTTAATTAAGAAAGAAAAAAAAGAACAAAAATAATTCCATCATTAAAGAACTGGTTTGTTTATAAAGAAGCTTTGTTTTACTGTAAGCCACAACTACATGTTGTTTCAATCATAGTCAAATTTTCTTTCCCATGGGGATACCCCCAGTGTCTCAGTGCATCTGTTCAGTGTGTTTGAGCATTCAAGTCTATTTTTTTCCTCCCGACTGCTTATTATCATGAAGCATGTGTGAATTCAGTCCACTCTGAATCAGATTCAGAGTACAGACAAAGTTGTCTAAGCTTCAGAAGCTAACAGTAGTGTGTGGACGGAGAGAACACTGAAACTTAGCATACAAAAGTTTGTTTATGTAGAACACTAACTGGCAAAAGGGGTGCTTAATATTCCTTACAGCAGAAAAAACCAATATATAAATTGCTGCTATTGGAAAAAATAGCAGAACAGCATTTCAAAGTCTGGATGCTTCAGGAAGCTTGACTGTGTAAGACAACAAATCCACAATCACTCAAAGCCTTCCAAAATTCCAAGTGGTCTCTGCCATGAAACAGCAACACAAAGGTAAGACAAAAAATTGAAAAATATACAGATAAAAAGAAAGGAGAAGGCAGAAATGCAGATTACATATACCAGAAATATATATATACCATACTACATCTTCCAAAAATGAGGCATAAAATGCATAAAGAGAAAGAAGAATTAGATTTCTTATAGATTTTTCCTTGAGGCTCGGGTGTATCAGAAGAATTCAGCAGTCCTCCTTATACAGCCCAAGTATCTTGGTGTTGCTCTAAAGAGGGAGGCAAAGCACCCTTTAATGCATCATGGAATTTTGTTTGGGTTTGGGACTGGAGAGTCCCATGAGATCTGCTGAAAAATACATTGAAAAAAGACTTTCTATATTCTTGGAATTTTTAAAACATCAATTGTAAAACATCTACAGTTTGAAAGATTTTAAAATATTTTAAAGCAAGTTTCAAATATTTCCAGAAGCACCATTTACCACCTTCAGCTCTTTGCAATTCTAAAAGCCATGTCAAGTGAGACAAGAGTCATAGTGCTTAGGGCATTCAGATTTGTCATCTTTAATTTAATTCATCAGTCCTAAATAGGAAAACTTTTCCTGGAAGGGAAAAAAATCTGATATCACTTCTGCTATAAAAACAATCCCTAATATAATATGTAAGTATTACATTTCCTAAGATAAAACAAATCAACCCTTTCAAAGAAGTGGGTTTGGACTAATAATTACATTTTCTAGTGGCAAACAGACTCTTTAGGTACTAAAATATCTCTGCAGCAAATATAAACCTACTTGAGGAATGGAAAATATTTGAAAATTTTAATAGAAGCAATAAATTGTCAATTCTGGTCTTTTACTAAAGGAATACTTGACATTGCTTATGACAAAACCACTTGACTGAGAAACAGCTTCATGGAAAAGAAACCAGCTGTCTTCTGATAGACAAGAAAGCCTATGTTTATTGAATAGCATATGTCATGATTGTCCTTTTTTTTCCTTTTCCTTCTGTTTTTTAAATCCAGTCCTTTTTGTGCTGAAAAAATACAGCCATTTCCCCCTCTCCACTACTCTTTCATTTGAACTTATGCCTCTTCACACTGTCTGGGGTTTCCTCTACTTTTTCAACCGCTTAGGAATAACTTAGTGAAAATAATCAGCTTGCAGCCTGGGAAAACACTCCTAATAAGCTGTATGTTTATGACTGCTGCTCAGTCTCTCTTTTTCATTTTAATCACAAGTCCCCAAACACTTCTCTGCACTATCTACCAATTAGTTATGCTAGTTTTAATTTGCACCAAGCCAGTTTTACAAAAGCCCTCCTCACAAGCTGGCTCCACCTCAGCAACTCACCTGTCTGCTTAACCTCAGCAGCAGCAGTTTCTCCCTTTCTACCCACAGATGCTGAGCACTCTCGAGGAAAGATGGTGCTGATCACCTTTCTTATGCTATAAGCCATTTGCCTCTCCTTGGAGAAGTATTACATTGGATAACAGAAAGAGAGGGTAATTCTGAAGAAAAAACCCAACCCAAATAGAAAATACAGTGTGTGCTTCAAAGTGTCCAAAAGTATTATTGCTCTCTTTTTAATGAGGAAAATAATACCATCTCATTAGTAGGAGTCAAGGAGCTGTACAAATATCACATTATTACTATGCACACAGGAGTCTCCTCCTTTATTACCTTAAACCAGAAATTTCTGACAAGTTACAAGCAAATTCATGTAGTTTCTACTTTGTGCTATGTTACTTTGAAGAACAAGGAAAAGGCCTGATGAAGAAGATGCCAAACTGTAATTCTATTAAATAACTAAGCAGAATGTTGTAGTCAATTGCATATTTAAAGATTGAAAGCAGACTCACATTTGTAAACAAATCTTTAATTAAGGCTTTGTTTCAAAGACTGCTCCAAGCTTTCTGTTTATCAGAGACAAATGGTAAAATGATGAGTCCTGCATCACATAATTTTCTAATATTCAGAAGAACTCTGACAAGAAAAAAATTCAGATCTGAATCTACAGTTCAGTGCATCAGTGTAGCATGGGTTTTTTGGTGGGTTTATTTCCCTGCTAGCTTTTATATGAGACGACTAAAGTTCCTTCAGTGAACCATAAAAACATAAGTAAAACTTCAGATGTATATATTATTTAGTGCCAAGAAGAAGGAATGACCTCCCTGAACTGATACCAAAAGAAATGGGTACAAAACAGCAGATGCCCAGAATCTTATGGAAATTAGTTTAATACTGAGCATGCTTTGCAGCTTTCTTAACTTCTAAGAGAAAACCACTAACTGTGACAGGGAAGCTAATCCTCGTGAATTGTACATACTAAAGTTGTGACAAACACCACTACTTAATGAGAATTAAAAACTGCCACTAGGCCCTAGCTGAAGAGGACGCACCTAGACCAGCAAAGATGTTAGTTGGTAAGACACTATGGCACATCTCTTGGCTACAGTGTAGATGTTTTGGCAGAAGATGTGGAGAGAACCACACATCTGTGAATGCTGGTACCGAGTCTGCTGTGTTAGAGAATGTGCCTTCTTGCAGTGATGAAGTCCATACCTGGACTACAGACAATAACAATCTGATTTTTTAAAATAAGAGCAGGCAACATGTCCTGCATTACTGGTTATTTCATTGACTGCATCACTACTGGAAAATAAATGAGTCTAGATATACAATCATAGTGCAGACCTGCTAAAAACTTTATTTTAAAATTATTTTGGAGTGTGTTTACAGTGCAATATAATGGAATTACTCATAAGTTTTCTTTACAGTCAATTTTTCAGAGACTAAAGAATATTTGAAATGGTTTAAATCTGAACTCTTTATTCAGACAACTCCGCCATTCTCTTTTCTTGACTGATGCTGATACAAAGCAGTTCTTAGTTTTATACGATGCCTAAAGCAAACAAAACCCTCTAGTACTCTGTAACTTTATTTCTATCAAAAAAAACTTTGTGAAAGATCATGAATATTGAAGTCCTACAGATAACTTGACACAAGTTGAAGTGAATGAGCTCTATTTCCACTAATGCTTATTCATCAGTAGTTTTATTTCCTAAAGCTTGTGTAGAAACATTTTTGTACTGCAATTAAAATTCATCTTCATTACACCCCAAAACATGCCTCATTCAAATTTTTATAGCAAACCATATGGAAGATGCCACATCAGTGAAACTTATTTCAACTTAATGGAAGTGGAAGCTGTAAATATCACTATCATCAAGTAACGCTGCAAGTAATTTTACTTTTTATGTAAATACAGTTGTCAAATATTTAACAGGAGCTAAAATCCTACTGCCTCAAGACTGCTTTTAAAAATAACTTGATTTTTTGGGCAACATGCAGTTTACAGGAAAGAACTACATCTTGTCACATTAGTGCATTTGTCGAATTTATACATTGAGTAGTTCAGGACTCCAGATTTTTCCAAACAATATTCAAGATGCTTCAGTGGCTACCCTTCTTGATGAAAATACGCAAAGAAATGGCTCAATAAACAGTAAAGAGACCTTCAAGCAGGCAAGATGACACAACACAGCACCCTTCAGGTTCACAACAGAGCATACAGGCACACACAGAGACAATCTCCCAGCACGACTTACTGGCTTAAGCATGGTATTGGACTGACACAGCTGAAATATATTCAAACACAACTCAAATCACATTCAACCTAGCTCACTAGCATCTGCACAACTTAAGACATTCCTGTTTTTATACTTTCTGGATTAAAATCAGACAGGCTCTAATCACACCCATGGATGAAGTTTCACAGAAATTTACTTCAGAAAATGGTTGTTACAGAAGAATTTAAAGCAGACCATTCAGCACTCTACATTCAAAATAAAGAACAAATTTTTCTTTTTCTAGCACATCACCATTTTCTGCAGTTGTTTTAGGCTACAGCCAAGTAAGTTAGAAGAAGTACATCCTACCCTGACCTTAAAGTAGTTTGGTTTATGGTACAGACTAAGGCCCAAGCAAAGTTTAGATATCCAATTTAGTTTTGGAACATGAAGAAAAATTCATATAACATTTTTCACCATGTTAATGCTTTCTATGTCATGATCCCCAATTACAATATGTATAATTACAAACAAATACATGATAAATCCTACAAGCTTTTGACACCTCTCCTTCACTGGAAAGGTTAAAGACTGAGTTACAGAGACACTTGCCCCTTTTGCTTCTTATTTTGCAGAGCCCCATTCTGTTCAGCACAATGTTAAACTTCTAGTAGAACAGTGGGGAATCCTCTAACATATGCGGCCTTTACCTGCTAGAATAGAGTGTAGGTTTATCACGTTGACAGTGATCATCTACATTCAAGGAAGAAGAAGAAAGTGTAGTTGCCAAGGAAGCTGCTTCAAACAGAGACGGAGTGCTCGGCACTAGATCCGGCCGGTGGTGTGAACTTAGTACTGGATATGCAGAAATAAAGAACAATGTTAACAAATTTCCTTTCAAATTTAATCCAAGAATCTTCATGTAAGTATATCAAGTCCCATAGTGCCCTCATCAACTTCTTGAAGTTTTCCTAATGTTTGAGTCTTTGAGATGGTATTATTCATATGCCCATACCCACATTCTTTTGTATTACAGAGTGAATTGCAGCCACTAACAAGTATATTCAGCAGAATACAGAGTAACTCCAAAGTCAAATATTAAGCAGAAGTATGAGTTCTGAATTCTTCTCAGTCTGAGGACTATACTCATGCTACAAGGGCTCATTTATCAGATTGGATTAGGCAATTGGTTCTGCTTTCATCAGAAAGAGGCGAAGTTGTATCTCTTCAAAAAAACTCTGGGAACAATGAACTAACCTTCAAAACACTTCAGGTGACATGCTTGTTTAGAGGTCCTTTTAGAGTGAAAAGGATAGCATTGGCTCTGGTCTTAATTTACTACCTGGGCTGAATACGTTTCTTTAGGGTGTCCTGAAATCTGACAGTTTAACATGTTACAAACTTTGATTCTGACTTCGTCTTGCTCCTGAAGGTCCATTTTGCCAATTATTACTAACTACTCTCTCCATAAGAATAACCCAACTCTGATTTTGAGAATTCAGCCATACTAGTGGTGTTCTAGTTACAGGACTTCTAGAGCTTATACAAAATTTTAAAAATCATTTAGGTTGTTGATTTGAAAGACCGTACCTTCTTCATCAAGGCTGGCATAACTTTGTCCTTCAGCAAGAATGCTATGCTTTTCATCTTTCCACTCCTGGCTAACCGCACACACTATCTCTTGTGATGCTGCCTTTAGGGCTGTGATGGAATTACACCGTTTCTTTGAAGGTGAAGGCTTTAAAGCTGCATTACCAAACGAACATAAGTATTGAATTATGTCATCTTATCTCCCTACACATCTTTTACAACATATGAAAAAGTAAGCCATATAGAAAATCTAGGTTTTGAATACAGATGAAGAACATGTCCAGAAACCTACTTAAGAAACATTACATTAAAACTAGAGCAAAAGGTATTGTTATTTCATCTGCAAGAGAAGTACTTTTGTCTTTTTCAGCTTCTTACTGCTCATTATAGGACAATACATCAAGTCACTGGCATGACTAATTTAAAAAGCTACTATGGAGTACCAAACCATGTAATCAGAGAATGATACAGAAAAAAACCCCAGAAAATATGAAAATGGAAAAGACATTTGGAGTATTCTGAGAGGTTCCAATCATCTTTTTTGAGCTGTTAAGTATTTCTATGTAATGATACTGCAGAATTTCCACTTCAGACTTATGTGTCAAACATTTCTTTTTGGGTACAATAAATACTTGATGGCCTACACACTCAGGTATCAGCACCTATTTTACAATTCTTAGCAGGGCCTGCCTATTTAAAAATAATTTTGAATCAAACTCTAGAACTGATCATTGCTACTACTACTGAACCATGACCCCCCAACCTGTAGTTCTTCTCCAGAAGGATGCCAGCTATTTAATTTAGTGTTTTTCAGCTGCTGATCTCCATGCATTGGCTGCAAAATTACTTTGGATGCCCTATAACACTTCTTTCATTGCTTTACTACAAAGTTCAAATTAAGCATATTAAGTCACTTGGCTGAAGACTGAAGAAAAGAATCAGATACATAGTTCAGAGTATTTTTTAAAAAGAACATAGTAGACAGTTGCTGAGCTAGCCTCTGCCCAAGGCTAAATCCACTTATTAAGTTTTTGTTGTTAATTATGCATGGTTGTTCTGTGCACTGGAGGAAAAAACAGATTCAGAACAGGGCTAAAGTGTTTAAACTGAAATGTCTGATTCAAAGCTTAGAAATAATGTTCCTGAAGGCAGGAACACTCCTAATTTTTTATGAATGAATAATAATGCATTTGAACCATTAATCTGTATAAAAGTGCATTAACAGCCCTGTATACAGAGGAAATCAATAAGAGCAGGATACTTAGACAGGTTAATAATCTGGAAAAATGAGACAGATTAATTAAGATCAGAGAGAAAATTAGGCATTATATCCTTTATTTGTACATTGTAGGCTTCAAATACAGAACAGGTTGTATCTTGTCCTGGAAAAACCTAGCAGTCAGAATGAGAAAGAATTGGGGGAAAAAAGACACAGATGTTGAGGTAACATATATGATATTTATTTTGTCAAACAGGAGTATCAAGCAGTAAGGAGCAGACACTCTTTATTCTTTATCAATGCAGAGAAGTTCCTTTGAGTATTGTCTCAGACAGCAGAACTCCCACCAGTCCTTTGGCAAAATTATTCTAAGATTTAAAGAGAATTGGGTCTCAGGAGGCTCCTTTCTCCTTTAAGCTGAATTTTGCTTCACAATTTGTCATGTTACATCAGTTGCTTCTATTTTCTTATTAATCAATCTTTTCCAAAGGATTTAACTTTGAACTTTAAATTGTTAATTTATTCAAGTATTTGTAGTCATTTTTGGTTTACTTAAATCTTATTTAGTTCGAGTGTTTGTATTTTGTTCTCTCTCTGTCCACACAGACTTATCGCTTAAGATAACTAATAAAAATGTTAAGAGATCAGCATAACACTGGTTAGAAAGTATTTGCAAAACACCTTCTATCAGTTTAAGACAATGCCATATGCTCAACACTCCTCCTGTAGTATTTGAGCTGAGTGTCCATTCCACATATTGATACTCAAACTCTGAAGCAAATACACTTCCATGAGCAGTTAGCGACTGCTAACTCAGATCCATTCTAAAGTACACTTTTCTCTACAAGCTAGATAATTCTAGCCCATCAGTTAATACTTATTTGTCAAGAACACTGCTTCATAAAAATACTCAACCCAGAAAACACCCTCTCCTACAGGGAGAGCCAGCCATTCTCTTATTAGAAAGAAAGGGAAAAAAAAGTGCAATTTCAGTATTGCCTTGATGGGGTTAAAAAATAATCTGGTAGTAAAGCAGCAAGTTAGTATGTGTGCACACTATTCAAAACACCTAATCTGTATGTTTTACTGTAAGGTTTTATACCACTTGAGATAATTGTTGGAAAAAAACTCATTGCTCACATAATCTGAACAGCTTTTCCCCAAAGAATAGCCTGGACCTCATCAAAAGTCAAGCAGTCCTCTTTGCCTTGCCAGTATATTTATTAGAGACTGTCTTATTGCACACACATTGAGCACATCTCAGCAGCTGTCACAGAATGGCATGTGTTGGAAGGGATATGGAAAATCATCTAATTCCAAACCCTGCTGAGCCCAGTGACACCTACCACTAGAGCAGGTTGCTCAGATCCCAAGCAAACTGGCCTTGAACACTCTCAGGATGGGGCATCTACAATTTCTCTGGGCAACCTGTTCCAGTGCCAAATCACTCTCACTTGTAAAGAGCTGCTTCCTAACATCTAGCCTAAATTTACCCTTCTTCAGCTTAAAGCCATTCGCTCTTGTCCTATCACTATATGCCCTTTTTAAAAGTCCATCTCCAGCCTTCTTGTAAGTATCCTTTTGGTACTGGAAGGCTGCTACAAGAAGCCAACTTTAGATAGCCCTGATGTGACAAAAATACATAGTACATAATTCTCTGTAATTTTACTTATGGAGTAAAATCCCAATTGTCAGAAATTTAGTTTCTTGACTGGAGCTACAAAAGTGCTACATGATGTTGAAGAAAGGCTTGTTTCATTGCCAAGACAGGAGCATTATAAAATTATGATTATAAAAATATCTTAAACAGTAGAAATCACTACTTTCTTACCTTGAACTTTTTTGAAAACTCTTGCATTCATAAACTTTAAAAACCTGTCTGCATAAAAACTTGGTCGGTGAACTGAAACAGTATCCTACAAGATTGAAAAATATCTCAGTTACATTTTCCACAAGTAAATCACAAGTATGATGTGAAGAAAGAAGCTGGACACCTCAGGTGAACTATATATTGCATTTCAGGCATAGTAAAAACTAGTTAATCGTTACCCTTTTTTTCCCTTTTAAATATTAATTCTTCAAGAACTTTTTAGGTATTTCATTTATGAAATTATGAGTTATGAATTATACAGCTATATTCTGCAAAGTCTTCCAAGCATTTGTAATGAATTTTTTCAAATTATGTATATTTTTCAGTTATAGATTCATCAATGTTCTGCTAGGTGGCTAGACATGTGTAAGTTATAAGGACAAACTAACATTATTAGTTGTTATTCAAAAGCTCAAAAAATAAAACCAGAGCATGTATTGGGAAGATAGCAGCAGCAGCAGCTCAAACCACATGGTAAGGTTAGACTACAAATGTAGAACAAGTTTTTTCCTGTCAAAGGTCCACTAGCTATAATATCAGCAGTTTAAAAACATAATAAAATCTACTTACCCCATCATAAACAAGAGCTTTCCAAGAATGTTCCAACTTCTTCATTAACCTAAGTATGTAAAAAACTAAATCACAACTGCTTTATAAAACTTCTACTTTTATAAGTAATTTCAGAATATTTTGCTCAATGAAAATTCATTGAAAGTTGAAGTTCAACTTACCTGTAAGACTGGAGAATATCTATAATACCCATAAATAAAAGCAGCTTTTCACCTTTATGGCTTTTTGCTGGAATACCTCCCATTCTAAGAGAAACAACATAGTTAGAATATTTTTAAGACATCTCTGATCACCAGTTATCAGCTGAACTGTACCCACTTGTAAATCCAAAGGAATAGACAATATTCAAGCCGGATGCCACAATGCAAAGTCAGTCAAATGTGAGTCACCTAGCATGCAACGGATTTTAAATAGAAAATTTGAAGTATCTGGGATTCAGTGGTAAATATCCATCATTTAAAAAAAGAATGAATATTTTAAGATATGTTTTTGGATAAATTGGAAATATTCAGATGATCTGAAAATTGGAAGAAAGTATACTTCAGTTTATTGCTAAGGAAAATAAGTAACTTTAGATAAGGGAGATCATAGGTAACAAATCACAGAGAGTCTGCACATTAATCATAGTCTGAAAAGGTTATTTCATATATTTTTCACTAAAAATTATGTATTACTGTGCTTTTCCAAAATTTCTTTACAGACAGGTAAGTGACAGATAAAGCAACAGTATCAAGCTGAGAATCCTGACTGCATGGGCCTCCAGCTGGTCCATGGTCTGTATTCAGCCATGAAGCTTCATTCTAAAACCCTCTCTTCTAGGCTTAATCTCAGGAAATATAATAAATGACTGCACTTCAGTGGTTGATGTTACCATTCTATGTACATTGAGTATATTACTTCAAGATGAAAACAAACCCCTGTAGGAATATCCATGTCAACGCTAATTTATAGTTTTTGCTTTGGTCTCACCAGGCTGCTTTCAGTTAA
>VWZV01016575.1:114765-142403 GCA_013397155.1 Irena cyanogastra
ATCCATTTTAGATCCTCAGAATTGTTTAGCCATTGTGTCAATATGAGAGAGATAGTGCAAGGAGCCAAGGAAGGACTGCACTTGTCAGGATCTGAGTAGCACTATATTAGCTCAAGTGGTGTAGGAGCCCAGCTAGTGCAACACCTCTGCCATCATACAAAAGCACTGGCCATCTTCTGTGTGAATGTGAGTNTCTGATAGCATCTCTTTTTTAAAAGAATGCACGTGTGCATACGTAAGTTACTCTGAACTATCATGTATTAAAAGAGTATCAATCTACTGACCAACACTCCAATTTCATGCTCTGTGGCAAATCTTGATGATGCAGCTTTTGGGAAAAAAAAAAGGCTCAATCTTTCAATTCCTGAATTCCTGGAAAAGAGTGTACTCATGAAAGTTTTGCCTGTTAATAGTTTTAACAGCAATCTTAAGAGCAGGTTACAGCACTTACGTGTTTGTTTTCTCTGTGGTGACGGAGTCTCCAGACTTCCCAGGGCCCTGTATAGACTCCATGGCTGTGGAATAGAGAACTTTCTGCCCTCCATGGCGTTTTGTATCTGATGCACTCTGGGAACACTCTCCTTCTTTTTCTTTCATGTTATTGTTCAATATGTGGATCCCCAGAAGCAGACTGTAATCCATGATCTTGAAACTTTCTAGAACCTACCAAAGGAGGAATGACCATATTAAAACCACAAAATAATTACACAGCAGCATTTTGCATACCTGAGTGAAAACAGGCTCTCAAGGCATAAGCTTCTCTTATCAGGAAGTGTGTGAAATTACAGTTACACAAAAATCTTTTACTATCCCACACTAGTCAAGTTCTAGTTATCTAATTAGTTGAATACTCTTGTAACAAGTGGGAAAGAAAGATGCACACCTGAAATGTAATGTGATGTTATTCTGTAGTCAAGGAAGATAATTCCAGGCAGCACCTCTTTCTTTATAGTAAAAAATTAATTAATGAATTAATGGTCATCATATACTTATGAACAACACCTTTTTAGAATTATCTCTAATCCATATTCCAGATCTCTCTGAGCATTTTTGCCTGTACTCCTCTCTTATTTCCCCTCCACCTCCTATTTAAAACAGAGACCATACTCTTGCAGAACTTTCAAATGTCAACAAAAGTATCTGCTACCACCCCCTTATCAGAAACTGATGGGATTGGAAAAAAAAATCATGCACCTCTCTAGGAGGCTAAATAGAACCTATCTAAAACTCAAAAGACATGTTTTACTTCTGAAGCATGACTTAACCAACCATCCATCCTTCTCTTCTAGCTCTACCAACCATTTCTGTCTCTGGCAGCATGTCTTCTCTCAAACACAAATAGTTTCATTTGTTTTTTGTCAGCTACACCACTACGAAGTCTGGCATGCTGTCATTGAAAGGCAATACAGCTCAAGTCAATATCCAAACATGAGCTAAAGCAAGCTGCGATCACATCTAGGATATAACCAAACTGTTCACAGCAACAGTTTAATGTCAGACAGCAACTGTGTTTAATGTCTTACACAACAGCACTACTAAGTGGAGGGAGAAATACCAGTAACAGCCAGGAGGGATATGCTGTGCCATTCAGCTCTCCTTTACCTCGTGCAGCTCAGCAGTGATTCATGATTTGTTTTGGCACATAGTGCCTGAAGATAATGGTGTAATTTTTGTCACAGAATCAAGAGGCATTAGTATGTCTTTTTACATGAACAAGAAAAAAATGTGATTTTACAGAGATGAGAGCAGATTCCAGGTACGTAATCTTGATGAAGATTATCCAAGCGTAAGTATTTTTAGGTAAGCAGAAACATCCCTTCCCTTAATGAAAAGAAAAATGCAATTTCAGCACTCATGTAGGTTTAAAAGCTATATGGCAGTAAATCAGTAACTTAGTATGGATCTATATGCCTAATCATAACGTTTTTCTACCACTTACCCTAATTGCTGGAAAAATACTCATTGCTCAGATAACCAGAGCAGTGATGAAACAAAACATAACACACTGTAATCTAAACGTAGAAAGGCACAAAATCAGACCTGATTTTCAGACTCAAAGAATGACTTTAAGACACCATGGGTTTGCTGTTGTGCAGAGGGATCCTACACCGTGATGCCTTATAAGGTTCAAATGGAACAAGAAAAAGGCTACTAATATATGGCCTTAGTAGTCCACAGCATCTTCTGATGACAGAACTCACAAAGGATTTCGTACACAACAAAAACTGTATTCTAACCACAATATTCTGAAAGTTGTGCATTGTGTGGTTTACAATCATAAATTGCAAAATAGCATGGCTACCAGGTACAAAGGCACTTGGTGTCAAAAACATCTAACATTTTCTTTACTGCTTACTTATTGCTACCCTTTACTCAGACTTTCTGAATAAGAAATTACAATATCATATATTCATTAAAAATATGTAATCAATGAATGTTTGCCATCAAATGCTGAAACTAAATTCTGGATAGGCTGAAAAATAACACCTTAGTAGTGCAGTAAGCAACACTGTTCATGCAAAACCCGAACAGCAGCTAGTCAGGCTTGGGAAAAGCATTGCCACATTTATTTTACAGTTATAAATTACTGTTGACAGTTCTCCCTTCAACATATTCTTTACTGCATTTTGAATTAGGTCACATTAGACACATGATTTTACTGCACTAATTATATAACCTATGTCTAGGATTGGGTGTAGTCTCATGGGAGGCTGTGCTGTAATGTGCTGCTCCTTCTTCCACAGGGACCTCTTATGTGATAAAATTAATCCTTCTGACTACATCAATTCATCACTGCCACTTAAACCCATAGTCCTTGTACAGTACAACAGACTAAGCCTTGACAATTTATGATTTTGGTGTAGGATTACTGAAAAACATCATAAAAACTAATAGCTATTTCGTTATTACAGTTCACTATCAGACTGAAATACCTTCACATCCTATGGATTAACTGCAGTACAAATTCTTGTAAACAGCACACAGCATAAGAACCCTTGTCCCCCAGAGATTCTGTTCATGGCCCTACTCAGAGGTGGCATTGCACTGTCCACAAAGTGTCTTCGGGATATCATGACATTATCTGGCCCTGTCTGCCTGCAGCTCTGATGTACAGTTCTGATTACTTCCCCTTAGAAATGTGATAACCAAACCAACCACTCCTTACGCAAATTAACCTTTGTGACCATATCTACGCACGTTTCGCTCCCCGTTTGTTTCTAATGAAACTTCTGGTAAGAAATAATTAACCAGAATAACAAGGAAGAATCTCATAAATCAGCACTCAACAAAACTTTGTGTCAAACTCCTCAGTGCATATTAAGACAGTAAATCTGTTGGATTTATAGCTGAATATATCTGAGGTGTTCTCACATATGTATCTTCATTAATATTTAAAATACCAAATAGCGATTTTTAAATATATAAGTAATATTTTGCACACACAGCTGTACAAAATAATCTGTTTCAACAAGGACAAGTTCCAAAATGCAAAACATTGAGACATTTCTGGACATACAGCATTCTACGAGAACATGAAAAGGCACAAGGCTTTTCCTGTGCTGAGGTTTGTTTGCAGATACTTTTGATGATTTTAGGACTGCTGTTGAGATTCAGCAGCAAGTTTTTGCTATAAAGGCATCAAAATGATAACTTAATCTAATGAAAAAAACCCCCACTCAAATAAATTACAGTATTTCATGGGTATATTCATAGCAAAAGGAGAAAGCCCTGCAAAACACCTGACTCTCACATTTCTAGTGATCATGTGAGATCACTAGAAATTGACATAAACTCCTAGAAACACACTACTTGTGTAGCTAAAGGGAGGAAAAACCCAATCTTTGCTCATGTAACCATTCTGACATGTACCTTGCTAGCAAAATGGCACTGTGTGGTTTCAGCAAGTTTGGTCTTAATCATGCTGTGTACTAACAAGTGGTGTATTTGATAATGACAAGTAAACCTTAAATTCATTAATTTAACATTAAATTATTTGTCTTGGTAGTATTTATATAGGTGTTAATTCACTAGCTACACAGATTCTGTCAACACAGTGTTGTCACTTGGTCACCAAGTACTGCTGTCAAGGCTGACTTCAACTGCTGTGAAAACTTCTAGATGGCAAGCAACACTCACCTCTTGTAGCCTTAAGCACTGTTTTGTTTCATACCACATAAAAACCCACAGTAAAATGGGGGTTAAAATCACAAAATACGTTGTTTCAGAACATGAAAAATTAACTCTCTGAATCAGATTTTATTTTCTCAGAGCTAATGAGATGTTAAACTATTCTGTGAATCATCTTAGACATGGTTACACTCCACTATCTCAGCCACTGACTAACAGAGCAAAACAAGTATTTCTGATGTGAAATGTCATTTTTATTTTATTTTATGCAGCCAGCCCGAACTACGCACTATCTGACAGAGAAGTCTGCATTTACATTAGCTATCAATGCAAAACAGCATGCAAAAGAGTCACCAGATCATTTTCATAAAAGGGTCAAGAAAAATACCACTCAAAAGAAAAAAATTAGAAGCTTATTTAATGAAAGTACTAAATGGATAACCATGCAAGGCAGTATTTCCTCTCCTACATTTTGGAAAAGCAACACAGGAATTAATACAGTACAAAGAAGACTGATTTACAACGTATCAATAATTACTCTTCAACATAATGAGCTATGTGAAATAAACACAAATTAAAGGACTGTCTCACAAAATAAGCATGTTCACAAATGTCAATGCCTAAAAATAGGTCTGGTTTAGAAAAAATCTGTCCCAAGAAAATGAATCATCACATTCCCACCAAAGCATATGTGGAATCACTTCCCATTTCAACAGAATTCTCAAAATATATTATTGACTAACACTCCAAAACTAAAAATCTGAATTCTGGATTTTAAAAGTAGAAGTAATGAGAAATTCCTAATGTCAGTTAGGAATACTTATGGGAGTGATAATATATAAAGATACAAGAGATCTACAGCATCATGTTATGGTCGTTTCCCTCAAACTACCATTTCTAAAAAAGAGGCCCTTCATCTAAGATTAGTGTGCTCTCCATTTCCATGCCGCATTATGCCAGCTTTTATTTCTGTCCTGTGCTTCAGTTTAATATTTCATTAAGTTATGCCAACACTATTGTTTGTAAGGATATGCTGTATGATGGGTCACTGAAGTTATTTGGCTTAAAGAATTACCTGTGTAGATCCTCTGAGGTACAAAAAAGGCAAAAAAACTGCAAAACACACTGCACATACTACTGAGGGTTTTGAAAACTTCTGTTAATAAATTTGGTCATACAAGGTCTGCATCATGCTTGCTACAGCACAAAACAGATGTGCAATCTCACCATAAAACTTTTGTAGCAACTGGCTAAAACAGCAGTGATGAAAATAATACTGAAGTCTCAAACTTAGGAGATATGACCCTCTTTATCCTTAAATTTCCTTGTCTTTACAGATTTCTTCATTAGTCATTTTTAAAATGTAATTTCCTCAGAAAAGTCCAGTGTTCTTTGCCATAAAGGTAAAATGCAGACTCTCAAAAGCCATTCATTTTTCAATACTAAAAACATCTCCAAATTATTTTTTTGCTCTTAAAAACTACATGACCACAATTTGATTAATTGTGACTGCTTCTCCAAAAAGGCAAGGCTGGGTTAGCTACAGAAAGTCTCAGCAATAGTCTGGCATTTGAAAGCCAGTTCAAATTTCCAATTCTGTACATTGTATAAATGATAAATTCATTAATGTTTCATCTCTAGGAACTTTGTAACATTACACTCCTTGGTTCAGTTAAGGTGAAAATACTGCAAAATGAACTGTGAGCAAAGTTTTCAGACCCTGTCACCTCAAGTGTGAGCAAAACAAGCAGGGGATGCAGGAGCTGAACAATGCTATCAACCTGTACTCATTCCAGCACAGATAATCTGGAGGCACCAGCCCATGAGGGATCACCACAAACAACTCAGCTCCATTCTCTAACTGGGCAGGTCACGCATCTCCTCACCAGCACTGCCAGCAGGTGTGAAAGGCCAGAACTACTCCAGCAGTGGTCTATCATTGCACTGCATTTCCTGGGGAAGGAGCTCTGTGTCACTTGTCAAGATGGTCTGTGCTGGCTGAGCACATGCATCAGGAGACCAATTCAGCTAAGCAAGGAAGCCACAGCACGGCTTGAATGTGAAAAGCCAGCATACAGGACAGGTGAGGACAGGTGAGGACAGGCTAGAAAGGAGGAATAGAGAAACATTGTCTGGGCATCTAGGGATGGCAGCCATGATCAAGGAAGCCAAAGGCCAGATAGAGTTGAGACTGGCAAGGAATATCAAGACACAGAGAATAGATGACCAAGGAAAACATGGGTCCGTTGGTGAATAGGGCAAGAGATGCAGCAGCAGCAGTCACAGACGATAGCAGGTCCACACCACCACTATCTTTCATTACCAGGAAATTCTGCCAGGCCTCTGAACCTAGCCATGGATCTTAAGGAGAAGAGGGGCTAGCAGCCAGGGATGTTTATATTTAAGAAGTAGGAGAAAAGTCCATTGCTTCCTGATTCTGATTGCAAATATGAGCAATGGAAATGCAATCCAAATTTAAGCAACACAGAAGATAATTTCTTAGTCCTGAAATACTGGAAAGATCAAAAATTTCCTTTCTTAAATGAATTCTTAATTTCAAGTGCGTATACTAGCTTCCTCACTTTGAAGTAGCAGTAAAAAGAGATGACAAGTTTTCAAGTCCTAAAAAGCTGGTCAGTTAGCATTCACACTTCCCATCCAAATACCTCATGGGCAGAAAAAAGCAGAGGCAACACTGATGTCCTTTTCACAAAATGGATAGAAAATTTCTAGTCTTTTTAAAGGCAGAAGTAAAGGCAGGTAGTCAGATCCAACCTTATTAGCTGAGCAAATTCAGCGATATGAAAGGTAACAGTGGCTGCTCCCTCTGTTTTACAACACAGAATAAGACTTGTTTGAATAAAAAAAAAAAAGCAGTTAATTTTTTACATACATATAACTTCCAGTGTGTGCATATATCTACAGACACACACAGACATACACTTTATTGTATATATGTATATTTATGTAAATACACTGATTACTATAGGATAATTTTCTTCTTTTAATACTGTTAAAATTTATTTGGGCCTTTAAGAACTCTGGACTAACTTCAGAGTTGTTAATTTAAGATATACACTGAAAAGGATTATATTAGCACTCAACATGTAGCAGGAATTTTCCCAGACTGTCAAAGAATCATTAAGAGTCTCTTTATATGTAACAATTAAATAATTGATTCTTGTTTTTACTTTTCAGTCCCGTTCCATCTTTTAGATACCCTCTATTATTTCCAATACAATAGCTTCCCCCAGTCTTTGACAGGGTAAGTAACCTTGGACAAGTGGGGGAGGTACAGAAAGGCATCCAGATCCTCAGATGTGACATACTGATGCATTCTGTGTCATCACACATGGTAGGAGCTCAGGAAATACTCACTGCAAGAGGCTACAGAGAGAACAATGTGTTGTGTTAGATAAATGTCTCATGCTGAATATGCAGCTGAACATTAGGTCACACAGCTTTACAAACCAATCACAAGGCATTGCAGACTTCTGTGATAAACAAAAAATTCTATTCATGTGCAAAAACAATGCTTTCCATCTTGTACCACAGGTGGCAGTGACCAACAAACTCTAATATTCAGGGTGTCTCTTCTGTGTGGCAAGTTCAGACTATCCTTTTTGCTTTTTTATTATGAAATTCTTACGATTTCCCTCAGACAAAGCAAATTTTTTCTCTCCAAAACCCCATGAATCCTGGGAAGTTCTGAGAGATCTGGAGTCTCCCTTTTCCTACTTTACATTTTCTTACCCATGCTACAGGAAAAAAAAGATTATTTTACAGCAATTCTCTCTGTCCATAACAGGAACTGATTCCATTTACCAAGGTCCTCTCAAAGAAAAATGATAGGTATCCCTCTTCTGCCTTGAAAATATTTATGTGGACTTTTCAGCTGAGAAAGAAATAGAAATAGGAACTCTAGAAATAGGACTGCTGCCACTAGGCATGCCTTCCCATTCCTAGGTAACCAAGAGACATATTCACAGCAATTCTACATAGAGTTTATCATACATAATAAAGGTTCCACAGGGCTAATTATGCCTAGAGAAAAAAGTAATTAATTTCTCCAAATTAATGGAAATCATCATCATCAAATCTACTGGACTTCATTCCTGTATTAATCTCTATTGCCACAGATGGATCAGTGTAATCCTGGATGTACACAGAAAGAGAGGGATAGCCCTGGAACTTAGGGTTGTGCTAGATGATGAACTTAATGAGTCAGCAATGTGCCCTGGTGGCCAGAATGTCCAGCCATATCCTGGGGTACACTGAATGCATTACAGCCACCTGGTCTGAAAGAGGTGATTGTCCCACTACACTCAGCATTGGAGCAACCTCACCTCAAGAACCCCGGGCAGTCTTGGGCTCTACAGCGTAAGGAGGATATAAAATATAAGAATGTGCCCAAAGGAAGGCAACAAAGATGGTGAAAGGATTACAGGGCATGATTTGTGAGGAGCAGAGGAGGATATAAGGTTTGAGAGTGGCAGAATGGGTGGTGCTGATCTCTGGCACCTGGTGACAGTATGCAAGGAAACAGCTTAAAGCTGCGTTGGGGAAGTTCAGAGTGGATAGAAGAAAAAGTTTTTCAGTGAGATAGTGGTTAAGCACTGGAACCAGCTCCACAGTGAGGGACCTGCTCATGGTCCCCAGTCTGCTGGTGTTCAAAAAGTATATGGACATTCTGTTCTATGACTATGATCTCAGATCACAACAGCTTAACTAAAATACAGGCTTCATCAGTGCTCTGACATCCATAGTTATCCCTCCTTAAATAGCATGGAAAATAAATGGAGGTTAAGTAACCTGTACTGAGTAAATTTAGAGCAGAGGTGAACACAGAATTTCAAATATATACTCACTCGACAATCCCGCTGTAGTGTTTTCATTAGTGCACTGTGTGTTTCAGAGTCAAAATACAATCCTTCATGCATATCTTGCAAGAAATCCAGGTCTTTGAACGTAGGGTTGGACTTCTCCCTCTCTTTTCTTGATGCTCTGCGTTTGTACGTGGAGCCTTTCAAGTCGTATGTGAAATGCATTTTCAATGCTCGAGGCAAAACATTGTTCATGACAACAATTCTAATATTAATGCCTCCTGACTGAACGCAGTATAGCCCATAAAATTTGGGAAGAAGAGTCCTTGGATTTTGGTTCAGATTCTAAAACAAAAGAGATATTTTTAAATGTCTATTTCCAATGAACTTCCATGCTTAAGAAAGGGGCTTTTTTTAACAGCAAAGGACATTGACAAACATGAAGAAAATTATGAATGTTTTCTTATTCAGCACATTCTCTTCAACCAGTTGATTATCTTTGTGGGTTTCATTTCCAGAAAGCTAGCACAGGTACTGCCTTTTTGCCAGGAACTTAAAAAAGGCCAAGAGCAGAGCAGTAACTAGATTTATGCCAGGGCTCTCTCTCTCTCACAGAAAAGATCAGACTAGGTCAAACCTAGAAGCATCCCAAAGACTTAATTTATGTTTTCTGACCTGGACAACCTTTGCGTTTTACCTGCTGGAAGCAATTTGGGTTAAATGTAGTTCTCATTGTCTTGACTTGGATTCTGAAAAACAGAACCCCTCTTTCCATGAGGCTTTACACATTCAGGTTTAGCACTAAGTTAAATGACTAAGTTATTTCCAAAGGAGTGTGAGGTCATAACAGAACCACAACTGACCATCAGAACAGAAAAGTGTGAAATAATCTGAATTCCACAAGAGGCAAAATAAATTAAGTAGGAGAGGATAACAGAGGTGACAGAGAAAACCCTTCTTCTGAATACAACTGTTCTTAGTCTTCAGCATGAAAAAAAAAGAAGGGGAAAAACTACTTCAGGTCTTACATGATTGCTAAGTCACAACATACAATTATCAGAAGAAAGTATTGTCTCAGAAATAATCATGGTGATTGAAGTTTTATACTTCGGAAGCAATTGCATAGCAGTGAGAACAGTTCCCAGAAACAATACAAACTGGCCTTATATGTACTTGTAATAACTCAAACTTATGCTCAGTGGATTATCATGATTAGGAACAACAAAAAAGTACCTGCCACCATTGTCTGTTTCAATGTGTCAGTACACGCCTTTTTTTTTTTACACACATACACACACACACACACAGAATGAATCCATGTCACTTTAGTGCAGTAATGACAACATTCCTTATTTTTAGTATAAGTGAGAGGGTAATTTTTCAAGTATTTACTTCAGAAAACAAAGCAAGAAAAGAAAGTCAGTCACAGGTCTACCAATACAAAGTCCTACATACCACCCAGAAGAATGTTTCTATGTATGAGTGGCTTCTGTTAAAAAAAAATCAGATTCTACTTACTTTTTAATTAATGGTTTTCCCTTCAGATGATACACAAAACCCAATACAATGGACTTAGAGTTAGCCCTCAAAAAGCTCCATTTAAAAATAAAGTTTTGAACAAATTACATGGATAAAAGTATCTTTCACATAATACATAAGAAATGGAAATTAGAAGTAGTTGGAAACAAAAGGGAAACTGACCGGTCTAGTTTCTTTGTCCACTCTGAGTGAAATGCAGAGGGTAGACAAACACAAAATGGAGAAAAAAAACTGAATTAGAAATTTAGAAACCTTATTTTGTTACTAGCTTATTAGAAGCAAAGGTTGGTATCAAATTAGATTATGACATTCAGCTTCATCTTGAATGCTAAAAGAGCACCAATTCTTATCTTAAATAAATTCTTGATTTATATCTAGTCTTTCTGTTGGGCATGTAGGGCATGAAGTAGAAAGGCAGATAAAAATGTAAAAATATTACAAAAAATATAGATTACCCAGTGGAATATTTCAAGACAAATGAAAGAGAATCGTCAGAAGTGTGACATGAAACAGGAGAAACAGAGGTAAAATACAGTTTTCAATTACTTACCATATAATAACCTGGCAAGAGCTTCTGAAGAAACTCAGCCTCTTTGTGTTGAACTGTTTTGATGATGAATTCGTCACCACTAGTTACAAAAAATAAGGACCCACTGGCACCTGGGTTGGATAGTTCAATTAAAGGTTCACTGCAGATTGAGTACTGGAAGAGACAAAAATTGCTTTTCACTGCCAATGCGTGCATTACCCAAACACAAGTTTACTATGAAGAACTGCAGGTTCAAGCAGGCACAAAAGAACCACGTAGCAACACTTCTGCTGCTGGCTGAGGTTTGGCAGGGCACTCTGCCCCGCCCATGCTGCGCAGCCATGGAAGAGCAGCTGACAGCTGAGCATATGACCCCTCTTCATGTTCCAAAGCAACAGGTGAACGTTCCTTCGGAGCGAAGCCAGTGGTTGATGTGGAAGGAGTCAATCTCTGTGCTGCCAGCATAGCAAATTCTGAGTCAAAAACTTCAAGAAGACATTTTCACTGGAACTGTTTGCTTTTTTCACATCCATTTTTTGAAAGAAACAGGTACAAGATGGTAGAAAAATAAACTGGAAGTAGAGGTTTCTCATTATAGACAAATAGGCAAATCCTATTCTGGGATTGAAACTATTAGACTGAAAAACTTGGTAGAGCTATAGCTCCTAATTTTAGTATAGTTACTAATTTTTAAAATATTTTACTAGTTTTATGATTGAAAACCACTTGAAACAGAAAAAACCTCAACACCAGCAAGCAAGAAAAACTGGAATTTGAAGGAGCATTATATTGCATATTTAGACAGGCTTCCTCTTCCACAGGACACATTAAGAATTACAATCACATTAAGGAGGAAAAAGAGACCAAACACTACCCCTTATTAGTAGAACCATACTCATACAGAGATTAACGTAAATTTATTAAGTGTCCACTATTCCAAACTTCATTCAAATTAAATGTAGACATTAAGCTCAAAACCACAGAAAAATCTCTTTATGTTAAACTTGAAAATAGTGATACCAGAAAATCTAATAAATATGTTCTTTTGTGAACACTTGAACTAAAGAAGAATGTTTCCTATGGGCTCATGCCATTGTCTTAATGCATCCTCTTATCCTAGTTCCTGCTAAGACTTACAATTTCCAAGAGAATTTTGCATGATATATAAATATTTCCTCTCCCTACTTCTACTCAATTACAATTAATAAAAAAATATGTTAATCCTATACTTGCTAGTTTCTACAGACAGAATGGCCATACCAATCTCTAACACTACAAACCTTTAGACCAAATCAGCAGTTGCACTGCAGCAATTACATTTTTCTTGTCAAAATATTTTAATCTTAATGAGTAACTGTCACTGTGATAAACATTTGAATGCAATTATGCTAAACATTAAAGCTCAATAGAACAGTATAACATAAGCACAAGACATTGACCTATATTCTGCATTGGTCATTTTCCAGTGGTATGCATTTCTGTAAAAAAGTCCACCCACCAAATGCTACTATACAGAAGGCTCAGCTATCGCATATCAAAACCAAAAGTTAAGAAAATCTGAATCGCATATCAGAACCAAAAGTTAAGAAAACCCTCAAGAGCCTGACAACTGAGTATTTATGATCAAGAAGTTTCCCTGCAAAATGACAGTACTCCATGAGGTTTCCAGTGACAATTTAATTTAGCTGTTCAAATGTATTTACTCTTGTTACCCTGTCTGACTCCTACGGTGTGTTACTGCTCATCCTCCTTGGAAAAGATGAAGCTTTAAATCTTGATCTTCGTCACTTCAAATTAACAGTGTGAACTCACATATGCTTGCTGTAATTTCTACTCTTCTTTTTTACTTCACATGCCCTTCAGCCACAGCTGGACAATCATTTACTACTTACCACATACCACTTGTGTGTTTTCCTGTGCTAAGAGAAAAAAAGAATGTGCAACAAGTTGTCCTTACTGGGAACTTCCCTCAGGGAATAGTCTTTTTGTACTTAAACTGACCATCCCATACCTTATTCACAGCATGCAGTCTCTGTATAAACTGACTTCTGCAACTGCAAAATCTTCCTTAGATGAAAAGAAGTTGCAGGTGATAACAACTCTGCTCTAGGAAGCACAGTCTTTTTAGTAGCTGGCAACACAGCCCACATACTTCAGCTTTTAGTAAGTCCATAAAAAGATATAAGATAAATAGCACATTACATAACGACACAAACCGTCACCCATTATGTCCTTGTCTCTAATCTGGAGAGGCATCGATTTGATGGATGGATCACTCAGCAGATAAGGAACTGGTCACACTCAAGTTGTGGTCAATGGAAGAAAGAAATTCTTCTCTAAGGATGGCGAGGCACTGGAATGTGTGGTCTAGAGAAGTTGTGGATGCCCCACCACTAGAAGTGTGGATGGGGCTTTGAGCAGCCTAGTGTAGGGGAAGGTGCCGCTGCCCACGGCATTGAAGTTGGAACTAAATCATATTTAAGCCCCTTCCAATCTAAACCATTCTATGACTCTAT
This sequence comes from Irena cyanogastra, assembly GCA_013397155.1. Lineage (NCBI taxonomy): Eukaryota > Metazoa > Chordata > Aves > Passeriformes > Irenidae > Irena > Irena cyanogastra. Next base: position 128,301 of record VWZV01016575.1, read on the forward strand.
GATTTATAAAATTCCCAAACAACTTTATTTCCTTGCTACTACCATTTATACTTCAAATTAATTATCTTTTTTTATATATAACTATGGTCATGAAGACTAGTATCCAAAAATCCATCCATCCATCCATTTTCTACAAAATCCATACATAGTACTGAAGAATTAAAATAAGACACCCACATTCAACCTAAATAAAAGCAAAACCAGCTAAGTTTTGTTTTCAGGCTTATGGTTCATATAGGAAGAAAACCCCATTATAGCACACTTGAACACAACAGAAACAATTTATTTAGTAGTATATTAATATTTCAGAACCATTTAAGCAATTTCTTTTTTATTCACCCAAGCCCTTTCAAATTCTTTTGGTTTTAAAGAAGCCATTATCAATAATGGAACAGAAGGATTTTAAAACTCATTCAAAAAAGGGCACAATAATACTCTCACATAAAGTTGCTAATTTGTACCAGGACTGATTGCTTGGGTGACCCACCATGAAACAACTGAACATTGGGCAAATATCTAGAAGATGGGCAAACATCTAGAGGACAATCCAGCTCAGCATTCACCCTACCCTTCCAAAAGCAGAACTACAGGAGAAATAAAATAGTGGATACTTGTTCTAACAGTGTACAAAGTGGTTCCACCAAGTAATGCCTGCTTTTACAATGACAGCAAATTTGTAACTTCTTTCTCATGTAAACTGAACACTGTGAAAGAATAAGTCTTCAATTTATGAAACAGAGAGGCATTCTAAAATGCTTCATTTTTAGTCTGTCATCCAAGTTCCTCAAAGCTAGACAGAAATATTTGTAGACCTCACTTTGTAATTACATGAGTAAGTGACATAAATCACACAGAAGTACTTAATTAGAACTGAATTGATAAAAGTCACAAACTACTGATCATAACTTCTCTAGAAAGATTATCTGAATGATATGGATGTTGCTCTAGTCAATTAACAAAGCAGGTTCTTTCTACAAATTGTCTCAAAGATAAAGAATGAAAATTTTTGTAAACATTAATAATATTCACTAGTTATATACCCCTCCACACACAAAGCTTCCTACTGATTTGGGCACCCTTTAAGAATTCTTTTCTGCCACAATGAAACCAGCATGCTTTACAGTAATTTGTAACTCAAAGGAAAACTGCAGGCTCTTACCAAATAGTCATCAGGCTTGATACCAAAAAGTTCTCTGAAATAGCGGAAGGCAAGAGGTGCATATGTCTTAAATCTGAAGTCAGGGTAATGATGAGCAGGGGTAAGATTGCTCCCTTCACTGAAAACAAAAACAAACCAAACCAAATTACTGAGTAATTATTAGCAGCTAGTTTCACCACAAAGCTGCTTGACTGTTTGCCTGCTAAGAAAAGAGCATAAAGCAGATAAACCTCTCTATTATTAACGATTAACCACCAATAGAAATGTCTGTGAGAGACACTGCTAGCAAATTCCTTTTTGTCACCTTAAAGGATAGCACTGTTTTCACCACCTGTGTGCATTTGCATAAAGATCATGTTTAAACATGAACAGGACAAAGTCTGCATTCCAGAAGTCCAGAGTAGGGACTGACTCCACTTTTGAGTACTGAAAACTCTTGCATCATGGCTGCTGTGCTCAAGATGGCTCCAACCATGGGGTCTCCCACTAGCCCTTCTCTTTTTGTGAGCAGTAGATCCAGCAGGGTAGTTCCCTGGTAGGCTCACTTCCCAGCTGTGTTGGGAAGTTACTTTCACACACTGCAGGAATCTCCTAGACTGCCTCCTCTCCGGTGTTGAAATTCCAGACATCTGGCAGGTTAAAATCACCCACAAGAACAAGGGCTGATAATCATGAAAACATCACCATCACATCATAGAATAGTTCATCCACCTCCTCATCCTGGTTGGGTGGTCTGTAACAGACTTCCACCAGGATATCTGCCTTTTTGGCCTTCCTCCTGATTGTCACCCATAGGCACTCAACCTTCTCATCACTATCCTTGAGCTCTGTTCAGTCAAAACACTTCCTAATGTACAGAGGCACCCCACCACCGCTCCTTCCTTGCCTGTCCCTTCTGAGGAGCTTGTGGCCATCCAGGGCAGCTCTCTGGTCATCCCACCATGTTTCCGTGGTGGTGGCTATGTCATGGCTTTCCTGCTACTATATGGCTTCCAGCTCCTTCTGTTTGTTACCTGTACTTCTTAGCTCTTTTCCTTGTTTTATATTTATCATCTCACTGTATTTTTAGCCTGAGTTACAAAACTCTTGAGATGAATACTAGATACAAGGTAAAGGATAAAGTCAGCAGCAAAATGCTGCTAGATTTCAAGAAAACTCCTCTGGTTTTTCTATGCCCATGGATTCATTTATGATAGAAACTGAGAGAGGTCTTTTAAGCAGAAGAATAAAGTTCTACACTGTGATTTCAAAACAAACAAGAACACCTTTAAGACAAAGGTTTGGTACTGAAATCAGCCAGATAGAAACTTTCTAACACAATTCTGAGTATTAGAAAGCAGGCCTTTATTACAGGCTGCTGGTCACTCTGGGGATCTTTCCTCTAATCAAGTGCCCCAAGAATCAAGTGAACAGAGTTTTTATCGTACACACTGATTCATTAGCTATTAGCTATCCCTGCTTACTTGACTTTATTTGACATAATCACACCCCTTATCAGAAGTCCTTATATGATTCTTTGGGGTCTGTCTTCAATGTCCATTGTCCTTTCTGTGTGGCTGTTCCTTGACCTCTGAGTGAGTGCAATATCGTTGTTTTGCACAAATTCCACTTTTCCAGCCTTGTAGAGCTGAGCTGGTGTCCTGCTTGTGTTTTGCATGACTTCTGTTTGCCTAAGTTTCGTCCTTTGTTTATTTCTCCAAGATTGTGCTGTTGTGTTCCACTATCCTTGATAAGAGTAAAAGGCTGTTCTGTTTTACTATTCTTATGAGTTTGGCCAGTGTTGAATGGTTTGATAAATAGAGAAATACAAAATCCAAGACTCGACACGGTTGCTGAAATCAGCTTTTCCAGCATCTCTTTACTCATTTACTGTAACTAAACTATCCAGTAATGCAGAATATATCTTTTTGGCAAAAAGAATATCCAAAGGACACCAAAAAGAAAAAAAGGCTACAAATTCACACAGATATGAAAAGCAATAAACATTAAGCAACATTCCTGAAAAAGATAATGAATAAAAATTAAATAGAATGAAAGAATTTAAGAGCTTTCATCCTGTACAATTAATAGTTGTGATATGAACTTGCCACTTTTCATTAACAGTGGTTTGATGACAGAAGCCTACTGAACTCACCTAGCTGCCCCTGCATGCATGCTGCCAAACCCCCACACAACTGAACTGTTTCAGTGATAGCAGGTGAACAAGCTTGCTCAGTCTCCAGAAACGTATAACGCTTCAGACTCTCAAACAGGACATGCGAGAAGGAAAAAAATCAGACACCTTTCTAGAATTTACATAAAAAGTTGCTTGTGGATGACATACAAAGACAATAGAATACTACTGCTTTTTGGAGTGCTAAACCCTACAGGTAATAGTGAAGGCTGCCTAGTCCTAATGAACTCCTCTGATCACTTTGTATTTACTCCAAGATATCAAAATCAAATCTACAAATGCTTTATTGTTCCATTATAGAGCTAAAAAAGGAAATCAGTAGGATACAAGCTAAAGATGGTAGTGTTTCTTTACAGTTAAGAGAGATTAATGCCTTTCATGAGGCCTTTCTGCTGCTCAGAACACTGCCAGCTTCGTCAGACATTATGTTTCATATAGCAGGTTGTGATTCATTGAATTTTTGTAGAATATGAGGATGCCCCAGTGGTCATATAGTTACACTAGAAACCTGGGGTCATACTTGTAAATGCATTTAATTGTCAAAAGATGCAGAAGAGAATAGAACAGAGTATACTCTACTGAAGTATCAGATAATTGTCAGGGAATATATAGCATCAAAACTTTTTTATTAAGTTCTACATTTCAGTACTAAATACTTTTATTAATCTGCTTCCTCCAGTTGTAACTCGAAAGCTTCTCCTTTGAAAGCATGTCAGCAATAGATTACATGTCCTTACAATAGATTACATGTCCTTACTGTACCAGAACATGTACTGTCACTTCACTAAGGTGAGATGAAGGTAGGAGGTTTGCTATGACAATAGGACAGTTCTGAGCCATTTCCTATGGAGTAAAATGACCAATGCTGGGTCAGCGGATGCACAGTAATGCATAGCAAGCGGAGATTTATTGCAAAATAGAGCAATTATTTTGTAACAGCTTCTACATAGAGGGCAATTCTATGTATTTAGAACACATCAGCTACTTTATTACTGATATAACAGCCAATTTCACTATGCCAACAGCTTTCCTTATTCTTTATAAAATCATCTTTAAAAACACCATTTGTTTAAGGTCTACAGAGTATTTTACCATACCCTGTTTCTGTTAATCATATTAATTCATTTCAGCTTCACTACCTAACAGAATGGTTTACTGATCCCAGCAGTAAGCTCTTCTGTAATTCATGAAGCAAGCTTGACACAAATTTAAGATTTCTTGTAAAGTACTCTGGAAAATACTTTTTAAGGTTTTCTTGGTACTTTTAACAGAAAAAGCACCCTCACTTCCAGTAATTTCTTACAGTAATGGAAACCTTTCAAATTTCTTATAAATTTGAAGCTCATATGACAGGTATGAATTGAGTAAGACCTTGCTCTTTCAGGAAAAACACAAACTTCACTGTACAGAATGCTTGATCTAAGTACTCTATGCTTGATCCCTACCCTATTTAGAATTATTCACATTCCAGTTTATTAGCTATTGAAAGAATGTATTCTGTGGTTTCTCTTCACATTTTCTTGATGCATTTTGCAGTTTCACTCTCATGTGATTAAAGTGTATGTGCAAAGCACTACATATATTGATTTTTAATCATTCTAGGGAGTTTCAAGAGGATGATTATGTCTCTGAAATTGAACAAGAAAAATGCCCATGATCCATTGACAAAAAGTAAAATCTGCAAAATGGTGCTTTGGACATAAAAAAAAAGGGGGTAACCATATAATTTCCCTCTCAGCTAGTTTAAGCACAGGTCTACCAGAAAAACAAAGATAAAGACTTTAAAATTAGCTCTGATTCTGGCAATCTTGAGGAATTCAAGTCTTTCTATATGAGCTATGACAGCAAAATACAATTTTTGGAACAATTAGGCAGCAATTGTAATTTATGAGGTATTTTAATAACCTTAGCTGTTATATCTCACAAAAGAAAAAGATGCATAGGCAGACTAAAGAAGAGAGACTAAGCTTAAAATGCAAGTTTGGTTTAACACTTATATTGTAATTTTTTTTTTTTAATCAAGCACACCTAGCCTCTTAGCCCGTCTCTTTGTAAATGCTGAGAGTGGATTTAAAGCATAGGTGGTGCAATATCAAACTAAAAGTGAAGTAAAACTAATTACATTCTTAATGGCTAACCCCATGGCCGTAAAAATTTGCTAAAAAAGACACCACGATACATTTCTTGGCAGCTTTTCTTTGCTATGGCCTCACCCTGGTAGGATGTACTCAGGAGATACCACACCTATCTAAAGGGGCAGAGAAAGCCAGCTGTATATCTTGGTAGCAAGCCTTCATCACTGAGGATTGTTCAAAGGCTCTGACAGAGCCGTTATCAAAAAAGTAGTCTGTAGTTGTGACCCCATCTATAACTTTCTCATGTGTATTGTAAAAAACTGAAGAGGAGGAACACATCAGTTCTTTCAGTGAAAGCAATTATTTTTCAGATTGTAAAATCAAAGTAAAATGTCTAAATTTAAATGCTCCTAATATTAAAAACTAAGATTACCTAATTTCAGTTTCATTGCTCTTGAATACAGCTGCTTTTAAAAAATTCATCAAAATGCGTTTCAGCTCTAAAAACTGTATCAAACAAACACATGCTGCAGGCCAGGTAGTGTTTTGGTATGTTCCTTTCCTGTATGTAATTTCAGGAAAGCATAATTTCCAATGGGATGGAAGTAGGTATCATGTTTATCTCCACAGTAGGTGTGTCTGTGTTTTCTTCATACTGTAGGTTAAAGTCCAGTGGTAACATCCTTTTTTCTTACTTAAATATTCCTAAACTTTCAGTTACCAAATGCTGTCCTAAGTGGTTCCCTGAAAGTCAGCTTTGAAATACAATTAGGAATAGTAGTAACTGAAAAACAAGTCAAGTCAATGATATCTACATAACAGCTGAATACAGAAGCATTTACTTACTATGAATGTATGATTATTTTATAACCAACTGGAAATGCTATTAAAATACAGGATCTCAGAGTACTCGAAAACTAGTTTAAGCAGTCTACATAACCATACAACTATCCAGGTTATCAGAGGTTAACCAATAATTCGTTGGTAACAGAAGTACCTGTCCAGTAATTCATACCAGACTTTGCTTTTGCCGCCAGAGTATCCCCATTTCTAATACTTGTTTTGCATCCTCCTCTCTGTGCCATCACTAAACTCAAACACCATGAAAACCTTGTCAGAACTTGAGTAATTCTGTGCATCTCTGTAACCAACGCACCAAGGAAGAGCAGCAGCACTTCATCCAAATATTGAGGTCACTTTATCTTCCTCATAAACCACCCACTGGAAACACCGATCATGGTGTAAGTTACACGACAACTCATCATTACTGTGAACATTTAAATACTAGTCACACTGAACCTGTAGAGCATTCTATACTACAAATACTTAGTACATCAGCTAACCTATGATACTGGTTTGCTACAAAGATATTTCCAAGGCTAAGTATCAGTTTTCTCAATCAGTCCTCAAAAACTTACTAGAAAGCAGTACGCTTCAGTTTTAGATGTGGGGTAGAACTCAGTCTGGCCAAGTGAAGTTTTTCTTAGTTTTCACTTGCTTAGTACTTTGACTACTTACTTGGGCTGTTATTCAAATGCTATCACAATACAACAGTATGCTTCTGACATTAAAGAGCAGAAAGTATTGAATAATCTTTCATTAGCATCACAAGGAAGCAATTTGTAAATGAACCAGCTCAGTATATAGACTGTAGCTGCAGAGTGCATACAGGTCATCAGCATATAACACACTTCCCAGCTCAATTAGAAACCACAGCAACTGTTCTCAACACCAGGGTCTAGACCCTGCAATAAAAGTGTATTAGCAAGTGCATAAGATTGGCTAACAACTTGCTGCAAAAAAAGTCAAACTCACGGCTGTGTTTAGAAGCTGTCTCCATCCAAGAAAACAACAAAAAAATGCAGGCTGAAACATACCATCTTGCTTGAACCATCCTGCTTTTCTGAAGCTTCATAGCTAAAATTGGCTTCTCAGTCACCACAGAAAATGCACCTCCTTCTGTGTCTACTGGAAGAGCTTAATAAGCTGCCTACACTGCTAAATGAAAAGCAGCTGCACAGCCCCATGGCCCAGTGACCAGTTTGAGCCACCACTGCCTACCAGAGCTGGGCTTACACATGAACAATGAGCCATTCTAACCAAGGCCATCTCACTTGGAGCCAGCAGCACAGCCAAGTCAAAGGGCTGACAAAATATTGCTGAAGCCACATTGTACAAAATACCAACTGGAAGCAAATTGTGCCACCGGGAACTGCTTCCAGCCAAGGAAGACAGAGGCACAAATACGCCCCACACAGCTAGTTACAGGACAGAGCATAGAGAGCATGTGCAGGATGAACAGCCTTCCCACTAAACCCTTCAGCCACTGTTGCAGCAGTACCAACACCAGGTGAGCACCTCTGCTGCTGGATTTCCAAAGCATAGTTGAAAAGCCAGAAAAGAGGTTACTTGGAGTGGTTTCCCTTGTGGTTTCACTCTATCCAGTGAGCAGGGTGGAGACTTCAGACACTGTCTTCAGAATCAAGTAGGTCAGTGCGACGTGCATTTTGTTTCTCCATCCTAGTAGCAAATTTGCACAGTGCCATTTCAACTCTATCTGTATGGTGGTTCTCAATGAGCATCATTGTAGCAGCTTCCAGTAATACCTCATTTTCCAAAAAAACCCATGCTATACAAACTCCTGAGGAGCTTGGAGAGAAAGGGATGAAAGACCCTCCACCACTACAATGTGCAAATGAAGGCAAGCGTCTTTGCAATTCAAATCCACCCACTGTACAGAGAAACCTGTACTTCACTCAAAGCCACTTCCAGAAATAAACACGTAAATTAATCTGAGCTAAACTCTGACCAATTTAGCACAGTTACAGAGTAACTCTGGATCAGGAATAACCTGCAATCCAGGGAGTTACTTCTGGTTTACATCAGTGCCTTCCACAATATGCAGAGCCGTTATGTCCAGATCTGACCTAACCACTTTTTTCCCTGGCAATTTTCTCCCTTCTTAACGAATCCTGAACGCTTCAGTATGACTACTGAAGCAGAGATACAGGTTGAGGGGTATTTCAGGCTCTGAGAGGCATGCAGAGACCATCTTCTTCAACCAACAAAATTCATAAACAAGTGTTAAATATTTTCCCCTCACTGTAAAAGGGCAGCTATAACACTCTTCTGCTCACTGGTGCACAGGCTGCATTGTATGGCATTTCTACTAGATTAGGTCTATCTTACCACTGCCACCTTAACAGTGCCCCTGTTGCTGTCAAAGAAGCAGGTGTGTCTGTGACTGAAAAACAGTCTTCTCATCTCACTGCCAGACACAGGTAAGGCAGGGAAAACATGGAAGGAAGGTGGAGCAGGGCACCATGAGAAGGGGCAGGTTGCTGTGAAGTTGCCAAAATGAAGGGGAAGTTCAGCTGACAGCTGTTCGAAGTTGCAGATGAATTATTTGTACCCAAAGCAAGTGGAAAAATACTGCACCTTGCTGGGTAAGCACTTGCTTTAGCACCACTCTTGCTGCACCGTTAGGTTCTCCTTCAGCTGCAAACTTCTGCAAAAAGTTCACTCAACCTCAGCTTGCTCCAGGGTACTTCCAGGTAGAGGTCAACCCACTTCACCTGCTCGTGTAACTAATTTCCACTAATTGCTTTCAACCCAGACCAATTTAAACAGGACAAAAAAAAATCATTACAGTAATTACTTCTAACAATGCTGCTATCACATGTAGGTACCCCCCTTGGGAAAAAGTGAAGAGCACATGAGGTGCACCTTTGGAGTGCAGCACCAGCTGTAAAGAATGTGCAAACTTTGTTTTTTGCTTCAAACATGGGTAGTGAAGTTACCCATTGACATGACTCAGGACCAATCCACATAATGCCATCATGAAACAACATTCCAATACTCTGAACCAGCAAGAAAGAATCCTATATTAATTTTGTGCAATCCTAAAGTATAACAATTAATGCACAGTAATACACTTCTGGTTGAATACAATTTAGACAAATAAAAGTGGATGCTACACTGTGACATAGGAAAGATTCAAAATTTGACATTTCTGTGCATCAGCATAAGAAATCAAGAGTCGTTTGAAGAGATTGCTATAGATAGCCAACTTTTAGTTCCACAAACAATGTTGTCAACAAGTGCTCTTTATGGACAGGTTCTTTGATACAGTCAAGATGTCTCACTGCGCTGTATACTGCTTACTACCTAGCTATGCAAAAAAACCCAAACAAACAAACCCAAACCCAAAACTACATTGCTGTGGCCATTACTTTCGTTTGTCTAATTTCCCCCCAGATATTTATTTTTTATAGGAAACTGTCCGGAAAGGTACTACTAAAGCTTTTCCATTCAATTTTACATTAATGCAGTCAGTCTCTTCCTTCTGCCTTTTGTTTTTGTTTCAAGGCAGAGGGATGTCTCTCTGCTCTTCCTTAATACCAATACAAAACAAGGAAATCTCATTTCTGTGTGTACATGCATGCAAGTCTCACAGGAAAGAAGGCACATGCAATGCTATGGACTACAAACCATTTTATTTTACTTGTTCCTTCAAAACTATGTTTAAAAAGAAAGAGGATAAATTTTCTTTCTCAAACTGTGCTATGTAATAAAACAGTTTTAACGTATAGGTTCCATTGAGTTTTCATGAATGAAGCTTATATAGCAAATGTACCACAGAAGCCTCTATCACTGTCATAAGCAGATATTTTTCTCACCAATAAAAACTTTGTTACATGATATGCAATTTTCTCACCTGTAAGTTGGATATTTTAAACAACATTTTGTGATTATTGTCTATGAAAACACATGCATATAGTTAACTTCTCTATATCTACCCAATCTACAAAAAAAAGATTACTAACCTGTGCACAAACCCTATCATTAACACCAAAACAAGGATATGAAAACCCTCAACTACTAGGAACTAACGCAAAAGTTTCATTTCACATAAGAATTTTTTTTTTCTTAAGGCTATCTCATATCAATGAAAATCAAGGAAATTTACATGAGAAAATACCAAAATTTAAAGTGTCTGCAATTATTTGGTACTTTGCTAATTTAACTTGGTTTAGCGACAACAGTAAATACTAAGGATTACAAATTATTTGAAACAGCTTATGAAGCAGCAAACTGCAAATGAACAAAACTTTGAAAGATTGATAGAAATCAATCTCAAATCCAGTAAAGATTACACAGATAGCATGTCCTTACTGAAAGTACTGGTTTTACCACTTCTGAAAACCCAGAAAACACTCAACAGAGTGAGTTGTCCTAGTTTTGAAACACATTTCTCCTAAACCTTCTTCATCTCTTACTAGCATTTGTAACTTGGAAAGGGTACCTGGCACTGTACCTCATCTTCTGAACATCAAAAACCAGTATGACCTTGATTTCCCTTATCAGCATAACTGTATTGTTACAATTTCTATACCATCAACTTGGCAGTGATAAGCTGAGGTGGCAAAGCAGTAAGAGTGCACAAACTGTAATCAGTATATGTTGTAGGAGCTGAGTGTTGTCACAGACTAGAATACTGGATAGAATTTTATAGTGTAAATATAAGGCAATGTTGTAGCATACATTTTTTTATTATACTTAAAATGGCAGGACTGGAATTTTCATAAATTTTTAAAACCCCTCAACAAAATATCAAGTATTATTTTCAGAAACTAATATGCAACTAATCAAATGTGAATGTCAGATCCACAAATCACTTCGAATTCAAATTTACAGCTCCTTTAATCGAAAGTCTCAAAATTACTTTCCCTCTCTACAAATGGTAAGTCTCAAATCTTCTGATGAAGTATGACCTTTCCAATTCTCTCTCTTTACCTTCATTTTCAATGACAACATGAAGACTGGAAAATTTTCAGGTTTCATACATTACACTTACTCTAACATGATTTTGCTAGAACTGGAAAACAAACCTGATTTAAACTATCTAGTTAAGAGTTTAATTATGAAATTTTATTGAAGAAAAATCCAATATCCTTGTTCTTACCTTGGTAGAAAGACACTTTCCACTACATAGAAGTCTTGCATAAGAACATCTCTGTCTGGTTTTGATGTAAGACTTCCTACTGTGTATCCTATTCCCAACTGGATAGCACCTTTAATAGCTGAGGATGCAGTCTGTGTAAAAAGTAAGAATTCAAGCATGAGTTTGCTAAAAGCAGACTTCTGTTCTTTATCAATAATATTATAGCCAAGCACTTGATCATTTTCATAATAACAACACCCTGTCATCTTCACATCCTAGACCTCAGTGAAATAACTGATTTTTAATTAAAATATTTAAAAGACTCACTATATACAAAGTGAAATTTTTCAAATTGACAAATAATTTAGACATGGAGTTCTAACTCAGCACAGAATCACAGAATAGCAGGTTGGAAGGGACCTCAAGAGGTTAAACCTTTCTTGACACAAGCATGATCTAGACAAGACAGACAAACACCTAGTCAAGCCAAATCTCAAAAATGGGAATCCACCAATTCTGGGGAGATTATTCAACTGGCTGTTTGTTTTCACTGTGAAATATTTCCACTTGTGTGGAGCTGAGAATCTGTGTCTGTGAGAAATTCTAGCAGCAGGCCTGCTAACAGCTTCTCAAGAGAAAGATTTTTCACTTTCCCAGGAAATTATATAAACAAACCTTGGTAAGTAAGTTCTCTCTCAAAACAACAGGTGGTGTTTTTCTTACACTGTTTTTCATAAACACCTTCCATATTATTTCTTTCAATTCACCTATAGTAACAGAGGGGTGTTATTACTGTTAACCAATCAACTTTCAGTAGTAGCAAAAGGGTCTATATAAACTAATGAGAATTTAATAAAAGATAACCTTCTTTACCTTCTGATAAATTAAAGTCTTTGTGTCTTTGTTCATTAAAACAACAATACACTCGTGTTCAAGCAGAATATCCCCACAAGTAACTAACCCATTATCCCTCATATTTTCTATGTGACACCTTGCAAAAATAGGGTCTCTATCTTCTTTGTAACCACCCTTCAAATACTGTAACATTACTGAAAATACTGAAATATTGTACATTATCAAATACTGTAACATTACTTCAAATACTGAAACTTACACGGTGGCAAGTTTCCCCTGAACCTTCATTTCTCAAGGTTGAACAAACCAAACTCTCTCAGCTTCTCCTAACTTGTCAGGCTTCCTAGCCCTTTCATCATCTCTGTGGCCCTTCTCTCCACCCTCTCCAGCTTGTCTGTATCTTTTTTGTAGAGCAGAGACCAAAACTGACAACAGTATTCCAGGTGTGGCCTGACAAACGCTGACAGGAATGGGATAATCCCTGTTGCTGCTGCTGCCCCTGTTGACACAGCCCAAGATCTCACTGGGCTCCTTTGCTCCAGCAGCACAGCTCACTCAGATCAAGCTTGTTGCTCACTGGGACTCCCTGGTTCCTCTCCACAGAGCTGCTCCCCAGCCTTGTGCTCCCAGCCTGTGCTGCACTCCTGGATTTGTCTTCCCAGGTGTAAGACCTTACATTTGTCCTTGCTGAACAAAGGCTCTTCTTTGCTCACTCTTCCAGCCTACACAGGTTTTCCTGCAGCGTGCCTCTCCCTTTCAAAGCATTCACTTGATCCCTGAGGGATTTTAAGTGCTCTGGATGACCACTTAAGAAGACACAAAACAGCGCTGGGCCCAACACCGATCCCTGCGGAGCCCCACTTGTGCCAGGCTGCCAGTTGGAAAAGGAGCCATGTACCCCCACTCTGGGTGCTGCCTGTGGGTCAGTTCCCCACCCACTGCACGTGGGTGCTTGTCCAGACTGCTACACAACAGCTTCACCAGGAGGCTGTGGGAGACCCCAGAGAAAGCCTTGGTGAAACACAGGCAGACAACGTCCATGGCTTGCCCCCATCAGCCAAGCAGGTTACTTAGCCCTAGAAGGCAATCAGGTTTGTCAAGCACAGTTTGGCCTTGGTGAACCCATGCTGGCTTTTCCTAATCGTATGCTTTATCTAACTTGTGATGGCTCCTAGGAGGATTCTTTCCATAACATTTTCCTTTGCCTTAGTATTTAAGCTTCAGAATGCACAGCCAGACCCCAAACTGTGATCAATATTGTGATCACTGTAGCCAAAGCCATCGCTAAGTGAGATATTACAAAGCTGGTTTCCTTGGTTAGTGAGCAGCAAGTCCAGTCATGCCCCATTCCTGGTTAGTACATTGAATACTTGCATGAGGAAGCAGTCCTATATGCATTCCAGGAATCTGATGGATGTTGTGACCTGCTGTATTGCTCTACCAAGGATGTCCGGGTAGTTGAAGTCACTGAAAAGACCCACGACCTGTTATCCAAAGGTTGCTTAAGTGCTTCTTTGCCCTTTTTGTCTTGGTTTGGAGGTCAGTAGCAGATGCCTAATCTAAGATTCCCCCTTGGGGATGTCCCTTCTGATCTTGATCCAGAGGCATTTGATAGGGCTTCCACAGTCACTGCAGCTGACCTCTATATGTTCATGATTCACTTTTAACTCAGAGCACAACTCCTCCTCCTCAACTTTCCTGTCTGTCTTGACAAAACCATCCTTTGTGATCCTCTTATGACATTTGCAATCTAACAAATTGCAAAATTGACATTCAAATTTCTTCAGGATTGTAAAGCCTGCATTATATCCTGGAAAAAAACAGTCACAAATTCCAGGTGATTGTGTGTGCATGCCAAAGCATCACAAGGCAAGCTTATGGCTTAAATGCTGATTCT
>VWZV01016575.1:149340-160795 GCA_013397155.1 Irena cyanogastra
TGCCCTTATAATTTCTTGGTAATTGTATGAGACTATTAATGGCATAAGTCATTTAACAAACCATGAGGCGGTTTGGAGCTGAGCAGGAGGACACAGGCTTAATCTAATTTAATAGAAGTTCCTCTCTACTGTCATTCAGTTACTTTCCCGTTCATCTTTCAACTCTCAATTGCGCTTTGCTAAATCTATATGCATTTCCCACAACATGCTCATGAAATGTAACTCTAATATTCTAGGCTTCTTCAAAAGTAGATGTCCTAGGGAAACCCTTTAAGACTTAATGAATGTGAACTTTGTCCTTGTTTTTTTATGTTCTCCCCTTTTATAACATTTTATTGCAGCTGAAGTTTGACCTATGAACTTTCTATAGCAAAGATGGTGATTTTTCCAGAAGACAGCTGGTTTATTGCAGGTGCCATAAAGTGATGCAGAGAAATTAACTCTGCCTTGGAAATTCTATCTCATTATCACTGTGAAAGGCAAAATGATGATTGCTTTCTTCTACGTTCTCTACTACTGTCATTCAAACAGAAAAACAGAAATGAATGCCAAAAGAAATGGCACAGACATCTAGCTACCACAGAGATGGGGAGAAACAGACATCTGAGCAGAAGCCTTCACTGGTTAACACTGTCCTGCAACAACACATCCCACAAAGTAGTTGTCACCGGTTCATTTCTCTCTGCTACTGTAGGTGGAGAAATCTGCTTTTATCTCCCTCACTATCCCATCCTTCTCCTCTGTGGGACAATGAACTGGACTGGAGTAGAACAGCTAACTGCCTTCATGAAAAAGTCTCAGTGAAACAAATAGAGTCCTATAAAATGGAAGAAAACATTCATAGGTCTCACTTGATCAAAATTGTTGAAGCCACATGGCTTATGCCAGTTCTGAATTTTCTACTACAAGCAGGCATTTGTTCTTCAGTTTTACTAGTTAACATAAGTACCAGGAATCCACCCATACTATCACTTCCATGCAAACACAGTTTATCTTTTCCAGACTTCTGAGAAGATAGAACCTACCATAAATTGTGTAAACTCTTAAGCCAAACCATCTGAGGAGAATGCCTGTTGAAAAACAACACATCATCTTCAAGCAATATTTAAAAAGAGCTCGCTTAGAATATTAGGAAATTTTGATTAGATTCAAGACGTACATGTGGTTATTGCCTAGTACATTGCTCCTGCACTAGATCTGTTTTATCTTTGAGTGCCTGCTGTGCTTACAGTCTCATAGAAACACTTCTTGACACTGTTTCCATTGAAACTTCTGGATGGAGGTGGCTACCCCATCTCAGCATGCTTTCTGCAGCTGACACACAGTAAATCACAAATAGGGACATGAAAATGGAGTTACCAGAAAATCCCATTAAAATATCTAATCTTACTGTTTCTCCACAACTTGTGACCGTGAGTCACTATGGCCACAGTGCCCCTCCAGTCTTTATTCAGTTCACACTTCTCTCTAGCAGATGTTTGCCCACGTTCTGCAGGTCACACTTCATGAAGGTGGACTCCTGCCCCTTGTGTGTGTGTGTCTGTGAGATTGTTACAGTTCAACTGCAATCAGAATGATCTTCTTATCCAAGTTGAATCCGATCTCCCTTCATTTTCCAAAATTGGACTCAATTAATTTCAATTAATTTTTCCTCCATTTGAAAACATATATGCTTAAACTTCAGTAGTAGCCCTGAACCCAGCTACTCTGGTTGCTCTATCTTTGAGGAAAAGAATTTGAGACCTCTGAGCTTGGAAGAAGCCATAGCTCCAGGCAAAGTCACAGTCATTTTAGTATCTTTGTAAATGCATACAATCTGCCATTGAGGTCTAGTGCAGCAAAACCTCCAATGATGAAACTGCAGTGTCTACAAGAAAAAGTACCCCACCTGCAGGCATTAGATGCAGGGTGTAAGTCAGTGCTAAAAGAGATGGAACAATGCTGCTTGCACATGTTTGCAAGCTCCAAGAATAGGCAGCTGGCTTCCTTTATCCAGGCAAATTTCCCTTGCTCCTGGCAAAGTGACTCACAATATGCTGTTTTAAACAGGTTACATAAAGTGCTAGTAATACACTAAACAGAAGAGCTGCAAGATATGCAATGACAAGAAACAAACTCTAATTATATACCTGTGTGGCAGCCTTCAGACTAAACATAGAGATTGTGGCAATCCTGTAACAGATTTTCACAAGCGCACATTTACATCTACTTTATTTTCTGGTATGATTTTCTTCTACACCTCCAACGTGCATTGACAGATCTGCCTGTGCCTCATTCTTGCCACCACCCTATTATTAAGCACCAGGATGCTACTCAAATCTGATTTGACAGGGAGCAGACCCAGGGCTTGTGTGATTGATGGCATTACAATGCCAAAACTGCATGTGTGTCAGCAACTTCTTACAATAACGTCTGCAAAATAGAGAGGAAATGAGAAAAAGGGGCAACTGCATACTACAGATGTCTGTGACTGGATATTAACATCCAAGAGAAACTATAGTCTGGTAACCTGATTTTTTCAAGCGTGCAATGGAACCACCATCCATCTTATATACCTCACCCTGTTTCTCTCTGAGAAAAACCATCACAACAACAACAAAAAAAACCCCACAAACCCAACCCCAAAATAAAAGCAAAAGAAACACGAGACTAACCCAAGCTAACCAACAAAAAACTCTCCACCCTGAAAGAACTGGCCACAGTCTGCACAATTTACAATTTCTTTGATCTCAAAGTTATTTTAATTCTTTACCTTAAAGGCTGCATGGAAAATGTATCTGTGAAGTGTCACTTTCATTAACAAAGTTGTTTGATCTGAGTGACTGAAAGACTTTGTTGTTCATATTCACACTGTAGACTTAACAACTTCTCAAAATTTACAAATAGACAGAAAACACATAAGCAGTTTCAGATTATAATGCTTGTAACAAATGCATGAATTCATGCAGCTGAACAGCTTAGCATCCCCACCTTAAATAACACCATTTAAAAGAGAGACAAACACCTTGGTTTTCAGAAAGGAGGGAAGAAACTAACCAGAAAAAAAATCCACACAAACAGAAATAAAAAACTCCACAAAAAACCACACAACTAAAAAACTAAACTCCAAAACTAATAAACAGAAAGTTTTGTTCCCCCTTCTCTCAAGACTTTTACTAGATAATAGCAGACAATTAAAATCCAGAAGAGCATTTATGTCAGAATGCAACAGCAGCAGAAAAACTGAAAGCTAAAAAGAAAACAGTGGAAAGAAGGAGCATGATTCATAATAAAAATCATGTTCTGTCTTGGTTCAGTTATGCATTTCAGAGTCTGAAAGGATAGTGTAGCAATGCTCATGGAAGCTCTTTCACAAGGCTGTAGTAATGCAAGAAATTTCTTGGAACTTCAACATGTTTACATTCATGCAGAAGGCAAGTCAGCTGACTACTGTAGGAAATGGAAGAGCTGGAGATTTAGTTAATTCAGATAAAGATGTTACCTACCTCTATTTTAGCTGAGATAAACAAAACAATAAAGGAAATACTGCAATAATCTAAAATTCCAGAAAAAAAAACTGATAGCCTTACAGACTACTTATTATTCTGGAAAGTTTCATCATAGATGAAGTCAGAGGTGCTCTCCTGCAGATAGTTTGTTTTCACCTAACTCAGCTTAACTTAAAGCAATGAAAAACAGTCATCACTACAGAAGTTTGTAATACATGGATAGCAGTTTTAACTGCCTGGAACTGCCCAAGTAGCTGAAAAAGCACCAGCTGAGGAAACTAGCTCTTCCCCAGCCCAGACTTCTGAAGAAAGTAGCACAGGAAGTTACAGGAAGGACTGTACATATTTTTCACTCAAACAAGTGTAACAATACATGACTGGAGTACTGTAAATGCAACACCTGTGGGCAATTTAAGACAGCTTCTGGCTGCAAACAAGCCTTCTACAGAGCAAGATCTCTCTGTGTAACTTATCTAAAACCATGGAATTAAATGAGAAATTATGGGAAATGCCTTTGATGAACTCAAGTCCTACCAGGCTTACCATATCCTACCAGACACATACTATTGATACCTCTGAACATCCATTCAGAAAAAGAAACAATGTATATGGAATATCTAAGGGAGGTGAGGACCACAGAATCACAGAGTGATTTAGATTGGAAGGGACCACTGGTGGGGTCATCTGAACCGACCTTCCTTTTCAAGAAGAGTCTTTAAGATTTAATAGAAGGTGCAAAGTTTCTAAGGAATTTGACTTAAGGGAGACATTGTTAAAAGTGAGGCATCAGGCAAATACATGTTGCCAGTTAGCTCTGCAAGGATAAATTTTGAATTATTATTAATATTATTAATATTAAAATTATCACAAAAAGGAGGAGTAAGATGATATTATTTGGTAGTAATACTAAACTATGAGGGGCATATGCAGCACAGGATCTTGAACACAGAACAACTGAAAGTGTGAATGAAAAGGAAATAAATTGTGTATATGAAAAGGAAATAAACTGGCACAAGATACAACAACTGGTGGTTCAGGGACAGAACTTGGAGGTGACAGTCACTGTGATCTGTCAGTGCGATGTGGCTGTGAATCACAGCCAGGTCTTGTCAGAGATACTTACAGCAGATACACAGTAGAACTTGTGCCATAGTGAGAAGACTTTATACAGCTTCCTCTCAAAGATTGTGAATTTATAGTTGAAAAGGAACAGAGAAGACTATGTGCGATGACCAGGAGGAATGGAAGCTTGCCTATGGCTACTACTAGTCTAGTCTAGCAACATAAACCTGCAGAATTATTCACTTCAGGTGCTGAACATTCCTTCCTTTCTCATACTAATTTGTCAAAGCAAATTTCAACTTCTACATCTTAAAGTTATCAGTTGGGAAATTTAAACTAACTTGTGCTTAAAACAAACATTATTTCCTTTCATTTCTGAGAAAATTACCTGTAATGCTAAGGCCACCAAGGTACTGGCAATGTAACTGCCAGGAAAAGGGGTGGGAAAAGAAATAGCTTATTAATTTCCTTGACTTTACCAGCAATACTGTAAGCAACACCCAGAAACTAAAAACCCTAATCAATGTACTGCAGAAGCATGTGGACCTTTGGGCTAGATTATGGAACATAATTTAAAAACATAATCACCATTTCTTTGAGGTGATCTGTCAAAATAATGATCAAATTCAGTAGCTAACAATTTGGTTGTGTAAATACGTAAAGAAAAATTTGCTTTTATAGCTCAGCTTAGTTATCAAAATTGCTAGTGGACCTAAATAATGCTGGTCACAGACAATCAGCATCAGCAATATCTAAAAGGACTATTGATGCATACTCCTACATTAAACACGTCCTCTCTTACACATCTCTTTTTAAAAAAAATACTTAGCAAACATATAGTGGCCTGTTTGGCAAACTGCTAGAAAGGTACTTAGCTTTTCAGGTTTGTAGTCTAGACACATCATGTAAACATTCAAAGCATTTAGAAACTGAGTAGATTTCTTCCAACAGTGTTTAAGCTCACAGATGTATCGGCTGCTAAGAGCAAAGATTTTCTATCAATCTAGCAAGATGGTATACTTTGAAGCTGGGCTAAACAAGTTTTAAATAATCAGCTCTGCAGTGGATAGAAATACTTTATGATTTCACAGACAGGATTAAGTAATTTCAAAAACCCCACAGAGCATGTTTTATCTGTTCTTTGTTTTAACCAGTTCTGAAATATACTCACATACAGCAGGTCTGAATTACTGACGCGGAGGGAAAAGCATACAATAAAAAGGTTGAAGGTTTTATTTACCTTTTTATATGTTTTCTCTTCATTTGGCTTTCCAGCAGTAACGTTTCCATTTTCAGTAACAGACGACATCTAACAACAGAAGCTCAAGTTACAAAGAAGCTATTTGCTTTACAAAAGTAATTGTTCAGAAAAATCATATAATTTATTATCCATTTTTGCTAAATTCAAGCTGCTCAGAGGACACCACGCTACCAAGATCAGTGATATATCTAGAATATTCCTGTAAGTATTTTCCACACATACTAAACGGACAGGAATATGTCCAGCATATGACTGATTCTACATGACTCTGCTTCTTTTCCCCACACAAATATGCAGGGAAATCTTGCTTCTCAGCCTACTGCATGAGATGTCCTTGAAAGGGCAAAACTATGAAGCTTGTGAGCCAGATACTCAGTGGCTTGTTTCAGTAGGCTAAGGCTGTGTCAATACGCTGAATCTCCTTAAAGTAGCAAGGAAATCATAGAATAACACAGAATTACGAAATATTCTGAGATGAAGGGACCCACAATGATCACTGAGTCCAATTCTTAAGTGAATGGCCCATACAGAGATTGAAGCCACAGCCTTGGCATTATCAGCATCATGGTCTAACTATTTGACATTTTATCTTATCACAGCTGTAAAGCCATTCTAGACCAAGAATAAACCACTAAGATAGAGATCACCTTGGTAAGACACTCTGAGTGCGTCTGCCAAAGTAAACAAAACAAAAAGGTACAATGATGTGGTTTAAAATAATTCCAGATTTTTACCAATATTTTCACAATGGAATTATACTTACCATTACAAACAACAGAACAGGTCATCTGGAGCTGAGAGTGAAGATCAAGCCATTCATTGGTGGTGGTAATGTTTTTCACAATCTGTTATAAGAAATATCTGTCATCACTATGCCTTAACAGAAATGTTATTATATCTATTATATCTCGCAGAATAGCTGTAGATTTCCTTTTACTACTATTCTTCAGACCAAGAAAGCTTTCAGCTACATGTGAGGCTTTTTAAGAATCACATCAAATAACTTGGTTTACTATACTTAGAACTTACTATACTTAAAACATAACTTGGTTAATA
Organism: Irena cyanogastra; assembly: GCA_013397155.1. Classification (NCBI taxonomy): domain Eukaryota; kingdom Metazoa; phylum Chordata; class Aves; order Passeriformes; family Irenidae; genus Irena; species Irena cyanogastra. The sequence continues at coordinate 156,208 of VWZV01016575.1, forward strand.
CACATAGAAACAAGCAGGAGAGAATCAGGAGGGAATTACACAGGAGGGAATCAGTGCAGAGTAATTCCTTTTTGCCCTAATATTTCACCCCTGTGGCACAAGCAACTCTACAATAAAACATTTATGTAGAGCAGTACACATGCATGCTCTGGAGTGTTGTATAATTACATGTGTTATTAATCTTATAGCCTTATAATCTTCAATCACTTTTAAGAAACAGCTGTGATGGTTTGGAAGACAGCACATTGAAAACTCACAGATAACATAAAAAACCCCCTCATGATACCTCAAATTAGAAGAAAATCTCATTTTGTCTTTAAGCAATACAAATAGCATCTTGTACATAACTAAAAATTGGTCTAAAAAAAGTATTCTCAGGCCACATTCACTGATTTTAGTTTTCCATTAATCTAAAGAGTATACTTAACACTACCAAGAAACCTTTTAATAAAAGGATTCAAAGTCAGTACACTCCTTTCCTTTTCTTCAGAGAAGCACCTGAGCCAAAAAAAAAAAGGTGGGGGGACACAACAAATAGCAACTTGGAGTTTCTGAGAAGAAAACAATGTCTCCTTAGAAAAACACACTTCTTACCTTACATATCAGTATTTTCCTCCTGCAGCTAACTGCATTCTTCATTGTAGCCTCTACAATAACTACAGTAACTAATGAGTGTTAATCAATAAATCCTTCATTTGGATGTGCATTAGCAGTCTCTTATACACTGAACTCCTACTTAAAGGCAACGACTCAGTTTTTATAGCTTTTACAATTGTATGTAGTTCATCTCACTCACCTATATTCACACATTTAATATTAATATTAATCCATGCTTACAGTTGTAAGCAGTACACAAACAAAGGCATCAAGAATTTGCTAAAACAGCTTTTGTAGGAAAAGAAGTGTCATTTTAATTAGTAGTAGAAGACTTTTAAAATATCTCATCACTGGGTTAAAACACTAATCCCCACCCAGGCTGTTGTTCTCCACATACCTCCCAAGACTATTGATACAACATGATGTTCCACTACACACAGAACTTCCTAAATAATTAGCACACACACTCAGCAAACGCCAAACATAAGTGCAACTTGTGAGCTTTCTTTCAGTAAGTTATCTGAAGAAAGCACTCATGCTAGACATGGGAGAAAAGCCTGGTTTTTTTCCCAGCGCAGACAGACAAATTATTCAAGAAGACTTCAATCATGTGAAAATATACCCCTGCAATGCTGACAATAGGAAACAGACAAGGAGAGACCAAGTTCAGTAACTACCAAGTACAAAAACTCATACACCATAAAGAAAGTAAATTTTTTTCTGTATGTGTCAGTTTATTTCCTAAAGGCATCTAGAATAGAATTATTTTTGTTCTAATCTTTTGACAAACAGAACACGCCGCTCTATCTTAACTGCGGTTGTTTTAAACAACTTTCAAAACCTGTGCTGTGACAACCATCTCTTGTTCCATGCTAACAATTTTTTGCAAAGCAAGTATTACTTTGTGTAATTTTCCTCCTGCCCTGGAGCTACTGAAGCAGTACATGGTGCCTTCTCACATGCTTTACAATGCACAGAGCAACAGCAATTGTCTCAGTTCTGGTGGGGTTTAATAGTTCAAAGACAGAGCACAACTTACAGTCTTGGACTCACTTCCCGGCTAAGCTACAACTATTTATTTTTTTTGTTACCATAGCAGGAAGCTACAGTAACTAAAGCACTGAATCTCTGTACGTACCTGACAAAGGAAAAACTCACAGTAAAGACACAGGGTAGGGGGCGAGTAGAGGAAGAAAACATTTCATTTCAAAAATATTGTAGTGTGTTGACTTTGGCTGGGATAAAGTTAATTTTCTTCACAGTAGCTAGTGTGGGGTTATGTTTTAGATTTGTTGCGGAAACAGTGTTGATAATTCAGGGATGTTTTCTACTCTTGCCCAGTGCTTACACAGCATCAAGGCCTTTTCTGTAGCCTTGTTGCATCAAGGCCATGCTGCGCCCTTCCAGTGTGTGGGCTGGGGATGCACAAGGAGCTGGGAAAGGGAACAGCTGGGACAGATGAACCCAGCTGATCAAAGGGATATTTCAGACCTTACGGCATCATGCTCAGCATATAGAGCTGGGGAAAAAAGGAAGGGAGGATGGCCAAAGTGACTGCGTTTTCCTTCCCAAGTCACCACGAGGTGTGGTGCAGCCTGCTTTCCTGGGAATGGCTGAACATCTGCCCGCCCATAGGAAATGGTGAATGATTGTCTTGTTTTGCTTTGCTTGCATGCACAGCTTTTGATTTACCTACTAAACAATCTTTATCTCCACTCCTAAGTTTTCTCACTTTTACACTATTGATTCTCTCCTCCATTCCATCAGGGGGGTAGTGAGTGAGCCAACATATGGAGCTCAGTGGCTGGCTGGGCTTAAACCTGAGTGAAAGATGGCTGTAAAGATCTCATATCTTCTTAGATGCTATCCTACCTGATGACAAAGAAAGAGAAATATTAAAGTACAGTAGGAATTTAAAGAGTTTTTTTCCAAAATACTCCTGAAGAGTAAACATTTTGGTCACAAATCTTATGTGCAGTGAAACTACTGCGATATGTACAGCTCTTGAAACACAAGTTTACAGCCTCCAGTCCCAGCCTTCTGCTCCGAACTCCTCCTAGTCCTAAATGCAGACTTTAAAAAAAATCACATCTATCCAATGTATGCTTCAGGAAAAAAAAAATCGTGTTTCACAGTTTAGTTTCTCACACTAGAATCATAGAACCACATGGTTCTTAACTAACACAAACTGCAATTTCCATCACTCTGGGGGAAAAGTGCCATATGCATTTTTCCCTAGAACTACAGGGACACCTTTTTAATTTCTCTGATCAGCCAGAAGCCCATAGTGTCAACACCACCCTGCCCACCACATAGCTGGCATTTTGAGAACTGAGATGACAGACAGCAAATGTCAGCTTCCTACCCAGCTTTGATTTCTTGTTCTTGAATCTTTAATTCCATATTCCTTATATAGCCAAAATTTATCTTTTTATTAACAGCATAAGGTATTTATTTTTCTAGATTATATATAGCCATCTGTTTTTATGCAACCCCAGTTGCTGAGGCCCAGCTCACATGAACAGGTATTGGTACTTACACCTGAATGGGCTCTCAGCTCAATTTCAAGTTAACTTAGAACTCCCAACAACTTCAGTGAAAGCCAACATCCATGAAAAACACTATTGCTAGATTCCTACAGGTCCATGTATTAGTTAATTCAACCAAAAATCAGTTCTGTTTTCTTTCCACTACCATGAAAAACTTTTTCGTTTTTGAGAATGCATTTCTTAGCATATTTAGATAATTTTATTAAACAAATCATTTTTTAAAAGCATTAACAAAACATGCTGTTGAAGAATCACACTCCAAATAAAAGCCATGTAACTTTTCTCTACATGTACTACCTTGTCCTGATTGATAGTTAAAATTGAAATATTCTTCACAGCTTTTAATACAGGCATATCCAAGGGTGTACTGCTGTCAGGCTTCTGCAGTGAGTTAGAAACCTCATGCAAGAGAAAACATATTTATAACTTCTCACAGGTGTAATCTTTAATTTTAAATATGAAGAGTAAAAAAACAAGACAAAACAAGATTAAACAAGCTTTAAATTTTCCTGTGGGCAGAGGGAGAATACTAGAAATTAAAGAATACCAGAAACAGTTATGCATGTTTAAGACTAATAATATACAAATAAAATAGACTGTATGGTGCAGAATTTTCAGTCTGAAACACACAAATGCATTTTCAAGAAACACTTTGCAGGTTGTTTTTTTTTTGGTTTTTTTTTTTTTTTGGCAAGTGAATGCATTAGGATGGAATACACAATTTTGGACTCAATCCAGAAACTTCATTCTCATAGTTCCGTGCATTTCAGACAACCTATTTATTTAGCTGTTCTCTTTTGCCAGGAGGACATAAAATCCTCAGAATGTGGCAGGTGACTTCTCAGAAAAGCACAAAGACTATTATATTAAATTCATACCAATGATACTAACTCAGAACCAAACAAAAATAGATTATCTGAACAGTAATTCCATCTGTCCTAAGTAAATGGGAGTTTACACACCAAGACTGCATTCTTTCTTGATAACAGCAGCTGGTCAGCACAACGTGTGAGGATGTTGACAAGAATTTCTAGTCCTACAAACAGTATTTATAGCGAATTCCATTAAAAAGAATCATCAGGTCAAATTCCTTTGTCGCTCCTGCCTCCCCTTCGTTACTTTCAAGCAGCAGCTTCTAACTATGAAAACCACGATCATTTCATCACTGCAACTCTCAATAGTTTTTTTCCCTACCCTCTCCAGCAGAATTTGAACAGTAGGATTATTTATCAGATATTTGTAAATGAAGGGATTTGGGACACAAAAAACATCCTCTGACACACATAAAAATTGCCTACATACATCCTGTTTTCACACAAAATCTAACCAAAGATATCAGCACAATATCGGCACTATTTTTAGAGGCCTCAAGAGGCAAATGGCTTGTTAGCTTCAGGTGAATAGTGGGACTTGTATTGGTTTTATTACATTTTAGCTCCTTA
>VWZV01016576.1:653-42707 GCA_013397155.1 Irena cyanogastra
ATTGTGTATCTCTGAAGCTGAAGAACTGTGGGGAACATCTGCCCATTGCAGAGCTTGTTCACATTTATTCCATTTCTGATAACAAGCACAAGCTAGAACTCCTGTGTTTCAGATTACAGAACCATCTCTTCTTTTTTAGAAGACAAAATAGCTCTGACCACTCAACTTTTGTCAACTGACCTTACATAGTTATCCAATCAAGGTTAATTTTCTTGTGGATATCTGAAGATGCTGTCATGGCAAAAAGAAAAACCATACATTGTGGTCCCCACAATATTGGTCAGAGAGTGAGAAAAACAACTTTTTCAGAATCTGCTTGTGAGACTCTGAATGTCCTAGTCTAAACAATGATAACTTCCAGTCTAAACAAACCTGCAGGTTCTGTTCTCTCCTTTTTCTATCTTTTTGGGCTAAGACTTTAAGCTAGCCAGCCAACCAAGAAGCATGTATTGGTTAAGTGACCAATCCGATCCATTTGGATCAGAACAGGGTATAAAAGAATTAGTACTTGTAGTAAAGCAGAGATTCTGAAAAACCAGCTTTTGAGTCAGTGTCTTTCGTTATTATAATGACAACAATACATGAGTTTGAAAAAGTTGGTTTTAATTACATTCTGTAGTTGATCAGCTTGGACCAGCCACATAGCTCAAAAATTCTTTGACTGCTCTAATGTTTAATCACCCTGATTCACCAAAAAATATATTTGGATAGACATCCTGGTCCTTTCACCTTTGGAAACCTCTTTCCGCTGGAGTTTCCTCAAGAAATTAAAAATGCCTATGCAAAACAAAAACAAAACGAGAAAACAACCATCACAGATAAAGAGAATAAAAAGCCATAGAACTGTATTTTGAATCCTAATTATATTTTTGAAACCTTCCCTGGCTGCTTCCAGAATCTCTTTCTCCTCCACCTAAACCCATCTATGGTTACAAGATGCAGAATCAGACAGACCTAACATAGAAGGTCTCCTGTCTGTGAGTTGAAGGCATTCTGTCAGACAGACTGGTATTCTCATCAGTTGTGGGACCAGTCCTTTCAAAAACTTTCTTCCACCCTAGTCCTGTAATAGGGTCCAATATCCTCATAAGTCCTGACAATAGTGGCCTGTCCTATCTGTGAATAATCTGACAGACTATTTCTTCTTATTGTTGACATCATTGTTATCTGAAATCCTAAAAATTATATGTGATACTTACAATGTTCATACTGATATTTCCTTATCAATATTAATTAAAAGAGATCCCTCAAAAAACACAATTTCCCTTGAAAGAGAGAATTTGATTATCTGGTTTTGAAAAACATATTCAAGTTCAAAAAGTCATATAAACTTTCCTTTGTTGCATGCTTGAAGTGTAGTTTTTAAATATAGTTATAAGTATATAAAAATCCATGTCATAAACAACATTAAGAAAATAAAGGATATAGTCCAGAGAGCAAATATAATGAATATATAGGACCTTTCTCTCAAATGGTGTTAAAAATGCATTCATTCTTTGAATGATGCTATCTAATTGCAATCAAATTTTGCATAGAAGTGTATCTAAAGAAAGTGCATACAATAAAACACTTGCTAGATGAAGTACCTGTAACAGGCAGACAAATTTGACATTGCATAGACTTGAGTTAGCAGAAGAATAAACACATTAATTATCCCAATTCCATTACATCATTAAACAAGTTAACATAAATGCATATTTGATGAAGCAGTAATGGAAAATGTACAGAAAAATTTCCACAAAATGCAAAACCAGAAAACTAACGCCTTAGTGAAAGAGTCAGACAGTTTTACAAGGCATCTTCAAAATTCTATTTAAGAAGTTCATTATATTCAAATGAAGTCTACTGATCAGTCAGCTTTTCTCTCTTTTCTAGATAAAGTTGAAAAACATGCATGATTGATTGAGTATAGCTAAGAAAGGTAGTAGGAAGAAACGTCCATTAAAAAGAGCAATGAAAGGACATGGACAGCTTTTCCAAATGTTCTTTGTTCACAGTGGATTAAATGCACCAGAATACAAAAGCCAGAATACAATATCACAAAATATAAATCCTTTATGTTTTCAGAAAGGTTGTATGGGGGCTCTACTGAAATGCTTTTTGTCATAAGGAACAGGCAAGTTTTGTACTCACTGGTTTTTCTAGGTAATTGCATTCAGGATGGTCTACTGACAATTATCCACTAGAGACTAAATTTAAGGAAGAAGCATCTCTGACACACTATTCATTATGGCTGCTGTTGTAGCAGTCTAAACTGGGGACAGAAGAGAAAAACATACTCCAGAGCCTTGTTTCATCCCATGACATATTACATCAAATTTTGCCACCTTAGGATTCTGTGTTACATAGAACAGTGGCAGACTAAACCAAAAAGCTGACTACAATAAAAAAATAACCACAAGGTAGTGCATAACACTAGACTATTAAAAACTGATCAAAGATTTTAAATAGTGATAATTCTCACACATCTTTTGTATATTGCAATTGCAAGACACCATTTATCTTCTTCAAAAGACTTCTCAGTACTCCAAAAATATTTAGGTAAGAACTAAAAGAATATCTGGTGAACAAATAAATTATTATGTCCCCCGCACAACAAATTCAGAGAACATTGTATTTGAACAGACCTGCTGCAGTGTACAAATACAATGTATGTTCATTCAAGTCAAATATCAAATGATGAACTAACAAGTGATGCAGACCCTCCTGCTGATATAAGCTGTAGATACTTATTTTGTGTTAAATGCGTATATGCGTTGTAATGAGGAATCTGGGGAAAAATGCCTCATTGTATTCATTACACCAACTTTCAAAAGCCATAGAAGTGTCTAAAACTTTGCGTTGCATCTTTTTCTTGTTATTTCTTTTCATATGTAGCAGGTTGCTATTGGGACATTAGAGAGGATCAGCTCACACCTGAAGAGTTAGATGTCTTACTGCAACTGACTATTTGGAGAATCAGCATTCAGCTCATATAGGTGCATTTTAGTCTTCCTACAGATAAGAGGAGGAAAAGTCTCACAGTTGTAATGGTACGAAGAATAGCTAGCATGTTTGCATGTTCATTGTGGAAGGGATAAATAGTAATAATATAAACAGTAGTTGGATCCATGATGTATTTGTGGGTCCTATAGAATGGTATTTCTATTGGGGATGAGTTCATTCTTCTGTAGAGTTCACTGGAGAATATTCTAAAGCAGAAAACTGTTCTGATATTTCCTCAAGGATTCAAATTTACTGTGAATTATTTCAAAGAACCAATTCATATTAAGGAAATAAATCAGCTAACTTACAGAACCAACCCAAAATAAGATACAATGTTTGCTTAATGAAGACAGCAGAAAAAAATCTGGAGAGTAACAGCTAATTGTTCATTATGCATTTTCTGCTATGGTGGCAATATATCACAGGCAAGATTACTGATATATGTTATGCTGTGTGCAGACCTCCTGAATGCACTGTATTTTTTTGAGAATTCTAAGAAAAATTATGCTATTTATGAAACAGCATGAAAGACAGCACATTCGTCTTCCATCCATGTAGCATGAAATTTGCTGTATGGATATCTGAAGCAAGGATGTGAGGACTGGGGTTCTGGGAATTGATCTTTACACATCAATCAAATTTGTGGTATGACTTCATTGCAATGAACACCAGTTTCTTGTGAACTACTTTTGTCTTTCTCGTACGACAAGGTTGTTCTGTGGCCTTGTTTTGAGTGAAATATGAAATGAGAAGAAATGAGTATAACAAGCCCCAGAAAGCAGGAACAAAGTGTAATGAGCAACAACCAATCAGTGAAGTATATGCAAAGGTATGTAGAAAAATCATCACAGACCATCTTTATGGTGGTCTCTAGCAGATGTCCAACACCACATAGGAGAAGTACGCCTGGACAGGGGAATGGTAACAGAGAAGCTAAGCTGTTGCCCAGGCTAAGGCTGGTCAGAGGGAGAGTCACATTCCCTGAAGCTCAGCTGCACCACCTAGTCGGAGTGGGAATTGGGGAAGGTCTAAGTTGGTGATATGTGCCTATGTGTGAATGTGGATGAGACAGTCTCCTTGACATCACCTTTCATCTGCATAATAAATTTCACCTAATAATTTAAGAGTATCATATTGTTTGGTTTGCATCACCTCTTTTTGCATCATCTTTCCACACTATCACTAAAATTCAACCAAATTAGAAGGGCCACTACTAGACTCAGGCTGCTCTGAAGTTTTCCATTAAACAAAATCACAGGATCCTGAAGGTTGGAAGAGAACTTCATCTAGTCCAACCATCAACCCAACACCATTACAATCACCCCTGAATCACATCCCCAAGTGTCGCAACCAGGCACCTTTTGGACATTTCAGAGATGGTGACTCTACCACCTACTCAACAAACTTATTCCGGTGACTAACCACTCTTTCAGTGAAAAATTTTTTCTAATATGTAGTCTGAACCTCCCCTAATGCAATGTAGGAACATTTCTTCTCATCCTTTCACTTGAAACACACCAGCAGACACTGACACTCACCTTGCTACAACCTCCTTTCAGGTAGTCGTACAGCATGATAAGGTTCCCTCTTGACTTTCCTCTTCTCAAGACTACACAAGCCAAGATTCCCAAGCGAGGATCTCAAAACTTTGCAGTGAGGGGCCCAAAACAGAACACAGGATTTGAAGTGTGGTCTCACCAGTGCCCAGTACAGGGGGACAATTCCTGCTCTGGTGCTGCTAGCCACACCATTGCTGACCCTGGCCTTCTTGGCCCCCGAAGCACACCCTGGTTCATGTTCAGCTGCTGTCACCAGCACCCCCAGCTCCTTTTCCTGTGGGCAGCTTTGCAGCCACTCTGCCCCAGCCTGTGGCCCTGCCTGGGGTTGTTGTGAGCCAGGGGCAGGACCCAGCACTGGGCCTTGTTGAACCTCACACCACTGGCCTTGGCCCATGATCCAGCCTGCCCAGATCCCTCTGCAGAGCCTTCCTGCCCTCCAGCAGATCAGCACTCCCACCCAGCTTGGTGTCATCTATGAATTGATTGAATGTGCACCCACATCCATACCATTGATATAGTTGTTAAAGAGGACTGGTACCAGTACTGAGCCCTTGAGAACTCCACAAGTGACCAGCCACCAGCTGGACTTAGTTCCACATGCCAACACAAACCAATCAATCTATGTTCATAAACAAATGATGCAACCTCAGTTTTGGAGATAAAAAACCTCTCTAGCCTCTACATATTTGCTTTCATTGTATGACTGTGTATTATCATATTAGTTACATAAGTAACCTTAGTGACCTATGAGAGGTCTGGAAGAAAAAAAAATGTCTACTTCATGTTTTGTTAGCCAAATATAATGTAGTAAAACTTAATTTCAACTTCCTCCACTTCTTATTCATAATAAGGCCTGTGTTTATGCTGTTGCAGTGACTTTAATGTTCTCCAAAAAAATCATGTGCTATAGAGGAAAAAAAGTGTTTTTGTCAACAAATTGTGCTAAAGTAAGTTAATATCCAAAGAGATGGCGAACATTAATTGATTGCTATTCATGGCAGTAAGTAAAAGTGGCCATCAGGTCCTGTCAGGACCTTCTTACCTATGGGAGGTAAGAAAAGCATTCTCAACAGTCCATGCATTCTCCACGGTCTGTATAAAATAAACTAAAGAGAAGATTTTTTTTGAGTGAGACGTCATCTCCTCTTTGGAAACCTAGAGTGCTTATATCGTGCAGATGTTTGCAGAGCATACAAAATCCTAAATTAAATCTCAGAAAAGCATTTTACTCATTCTGGGAAGCACAATATCCATTAATATTTCCTGTGGAATCTATGATTGTTTCAGTTGACTTTCTCACTGAAAAATGAAAATGATAATTTAATTCTACTGAAAAAAGTCTCTCAAATTGGTATGCCATCAGTTGTTTGACTCCATATACACAGATATTGAAAAAGTAAAATATATTACAAGTTTCAGTCAGATGATCCAAAGCCAATCTTGTGCAGTTATAAGTCTAAAATAGAACCTGACTTTTTTTAAAATTTCCTTATTATGTTCCTGAAGTTGAGATTTAGTCTTTCATGATAATTTTGCCCTATGGTTTGAAGTATTGTTTTGCCCAGTATGACATTTAGAAATATTCTGTTCTCAAGTATCACAGGGAATTCTTATGCTGTTGATGAGCTATGAGGAGTGCATAGGAAATCAAATTCAGAACCTGAGATTCCTCCTCTAGATATTCATTAAAAAAGACATTATTTTGCTTCTGTGATTTGTGATACTGCCTAGAAGGGTGGGTTGCATCTCCCTAAAACCTCTAAGGTCATCAGAATCAATTATAATCTATAGATAAACCTAGATATACCTGTTTCTCCCTCCATTAGCTATTGAGGGAACTCAGAAAACTAGATTAGACTGACTGAGATCTGGTGAGATCATCATCAGGGACCAAATGTGTGTTTCTACAACTAATTAAAAAGCTGGTGACTATTTATCCCATGCCATATTTTGTTGAAGATTCTAGCAGAAACAGGAATCTCTAACAAATGACAGAAAGAAATAAAATTGACAATAATATACTGGTATGCTTTGAATTTTGTGTCCTTGAAATGCTTGGTTGCCAAACTACACAATTATTTTTATACCAGACCTTCAGAACATCATTTTGTTAGGAGACGTCTGTCCATGAGAGCTAACACTTCCTTCTTCTTCAGTAGAAATACAGCCAACCACTTTGCCTGCCTGTTTAGAATTTATCTTATTTTCTATTGAATCTTGACTTCCTATTACTAGTAAATATATGAAAAATGACCACTTTACACATCAGAGGTTGTGTATCTAAAAAAACCCATAGTCTTATGAAATACGTAACAGGAAAACTAAAATTAAGGGGATCTTTCAATATGAAGATACAGAACAGCTGTTTTCTGTTCAGTTATCCATAATCATGTACTGGTAGTAACAGCTGTATGGATGTTCTCTAAGTTTAAGTAACAAGGACCTGATTTCAATTTTTTTTTTCTCTAAACCTCATTGTAAAATGTCATGAGTAAGTCATAAATAATAAACCTGAGAAGATTCTTCTAGCTATCCACTTTCTTATTGTCTGGATTTCATAATTACTATGTAGAATTTCACACGAGAGCCCTGGAAAAAATCTGAACCAACAGTCTAGAAAAGCTACTGCAAACAATCACTGCTACACTTTCTGTATTTTCCAGTTAGTAAAATGAAGGATTTTAATTTAAAATGACAGTGTACTGCATATCCTCATAAATATGCCTTCATACAATGACAAATTATTCTTGATTTTTTTCTGAACTGAGAAAATATAACTATATCATTTCACAAATAGAATGATATTTGGTGTTGGGGTTTTTTGTTTGTTTTGGGGAGTTTTTGTATTTCTGTCACTTCTGTGTAATGGAGTTGAGCAAATACGCACATATGACTCATGACTTGAACAGTAAAGCGAGGCTTTAGCCAAAAGTTAAACAATAAATCCTAGCCAAAAAGTTACACAGGACTCCCCTGGCTATGCAAGAAGGAAAAGGAACCAAATTTTAATATTAGCTTATCTAAAACATAGTGTAAGGATAAAGACATTCTGAAGAATTATTCCTGTTGCTAAGTCACAGAGAATAAATGAACAGATCAGCTAGTAATGTCAGAGACGTCTAATTTGCACCTACAATAGTTTAATCCCAGTTGACAACTGCGTGCCACATGCCACCACCTCACTCCTCCCCTCCCCGCTGCCCCCTGGAGGCATGGAGAGGAAAATCGGTAAAAGTAACCTGAAGGTTGATATAAGAATAGTTTAAGAGTTAAATTAATAATAATAACACTAACACTAACAATAATAATAATAATAATAATAATAATAATAATAATAATAGTGGTAGTAGTAGAGAGATAGTGGAATGATGCCCAAGACAAACACATGATGCACAATGCAGTTGCTCACCACCTGTTGAGCAATACCCAGCTTGTCCCCAAGCAACAACCGGTCCCTTCCAGCCTACTGTCCCCACTTTATATACTGAACAGGATGTTCTGTGGTATGGAATGTCCTTTTGGCCAGTTTGGGTGAGCTGTTCTGATTATGGTCCTTCCCAGCTTCTTGTGCACGTGTTCACTGGGAGAGCATGAGACACCAAAAAGTCCTTAACTCTGGATTAGAGCAATTTAATAATATCTAACTAAAACCATCAGTGTGTTACAAACATAATTCTCATACTGAATTCAAAATTCAACATGGTACCAGCTGCTGAGAAAAGAATTAACTCTATCGCAGCTGAGCCCAGGACAGTATCTCAGAACTACATTTGCACCTTAGATAAAAATGCTTCTGTCATATTTGCTATGGTAGATTATACAAATACTTCAACTAAACTACTTTATAAATATTTACATAAACTTGAACTGTGATAAGAGATTAATGTTTCTGCTGTAATTTTCTACCCTCTCCTTGGGATCAATATGCTATTAAATAGTTCAAATCCATCCCTGGCAGTGTTGAAGACCAGGGCGAAGTTTTGACTAATCTGGTCTAGCAGAAGGTGTCCCTGCCCATGGCAGGGGAGTTGGAACTAAGTGATATTTACCATCCTTTCCAACCCAAATCGTTCTGGGATTCTATGATACTGTATTTATAGAGAGGGTAAAAATCTTCTAATCATTTATCAGTCAGTGTAAATAATAACGTAAAACTGAAATTCTAGGTTTTATGGTCTTAGGGAGTTGACATCCCACATTTAATGAAGCCTAACACACCCAATGCAATGCAGATTATGATCTTGATCTATTCTTCGTGCAAAAAGCCAATATTTATTCAAAAATTTATATATAAACATTCAAAGCAAAAGAATTTTGGATTCACAAATATCTTGAACAGTCATAAAAAGGAGCAGATGATGTGAAGGAACATGCGTTTCTGTTTTGCTTTCTAAAACTGCATTTGTAGCCAGCCAAATGGGATTTCATGATTGTTTGACAATGTTTACATGTTTTTATTTCACAACACTATCAGTATATAGCTGTCTATATTGCTGGTAGCTTTTTCAACAGTTTTGAATTCTGCATTTGAGTACATATTCTCAATACCATCCATTTGTTTTGTACAGCTTCAAACTCAAAATTCTTCAGTTCTGATGTACCATGGGACTAATATATGATATGCAAAGTTGCCCATTCTTTCAAAATTCGTCCTATGAGGATTATGTAGATAATCTGATGCATGAAAAATTTACTTGGGCATTATATATGTATATGTGTGTGTGTGTGTGTGTGTGTGTGTGTGTACATATGCATGCATAAATGTTTGCAAGCTCTAGGCCTTAGACAACACCACAAAATTATTTGTCTGTAAACTGTTCAAGTATTTTTCACAGAAACACAACATATTTCTTTACTCCACTTGCAACTGGTTTGCAAATATAAGGTTTGTCAGACATATCAGCCTTTAACTCTGACAAATGAGGCTAGTGATTAAGCCAGAAAGTTATTGCTCCTCGTGAATGTTTTCTGGTAAAACGGCACATTCTAAGACATGACTCACAATAATTTATTGACTCCATCAAAAGAGAAATATTTGTGCAGCACAAAATTGAGGGTAGGAAAAAAAAAAGCAAGTAAATGAAAAGGAGTCATCACTCTTTTCTCCCTAGATCAAGGCCCTCAAGACACATACGAGACATCATGCAGTAGGAGGTCAGAAATAGGTTTTCTGAAGCAGACAGATTTCCTCTTTTCCCTGGCTCTGACTCTTGCACTGTAGAATTGTCTCTTTTCAGACACTATAGTAATGACTGCTGGATGCATTTTGTCTTCTATCCATTATAGAGTTTCAACCAAGCCTGAAGATTAAAAATAAGCCTCATACCCATTTATATCTAAAGTAAAAATCAATTCCAAGGACAACTAATTTATCTTTTTTCTTTTCTTTAGGCCTTGTCTCACTAAAATACCAAATGTTCTCACCATCAGTAAATATTTAACAGGGTATTTTTATGCACCTATGTCATTCTTGGTTGCAAAAATATATGGCTGGTATTATATAAGTAATCTAAATAAATTTCATTTCACTTTGAAAGTTCATAGAATTTCAAAGGGATGGGAATAACTGTGCTTTTAAAATGCCAGAAGAACTAGATATTCAGGGAAAAGACCAACACAGACACTACATCCAAATATAAAAAATTAAGCCTTAACGAGAAACCTCTCATTTTCCAAAGCAGTAAATCAGCACTGAAATCCCTGTCCAATCTTAGAAATCTTTCCAAGGTATTCCTTCCAAAGATATTAATTAGCCTTAGGAAAAAAAAATCTGTGTTTGATATTCCTTCAGAGAGGAAAATGGTAAGAAAGCATTTTTTAAAACACAACACAGACAAACCACTGTAGGTTCAATCCAGCAGTATAGAGTGATGTCCATAGATATAGTGTATAACAGTGGTGACCATAGCATAGGTTGTAAGAGTGTTTAGGTTTTGTGTATCACTTAGCACATCTGATAAACCAAGTTTTCCAACTGACAAATTACTGAAGAATAAACTACTGGACTGTCTTTTCATTGCTCATGGTTCCACAGATTGTTTTTTGTACTTCCTGAGACTGTTTCTCTGTTAACCAATACTTTACTGTGATTTCTTGCTGTCGTTGTTGTAAATATCAGAGTAGTTTAAAGATAGTTGGTGTTGCAGTTGTTTGCATTATTTCAAGTTCTTGAAAATTACAAATATTGAGGTTTATGCATATGACTTACCATGGGTATGTTTTATGAGTAAGATCAGTTTGAAACGAGGCCTCAAAAATTAGCGATTCAGCATCACTGTTACTTCATATAAACTACTGAAGTTATTAATTTTAAAAAATTAATGTAAAACTACATTTGATTAATGGTCTTGGAACTCATGAATTATGGAATAAGCTGAGGAAGCTACCTGAGGAAGGAAATGTACTCTGTGTGGATATCTAAAACTAAATTGGATGTATGACTTCATGTGGTTCACACAATAAAAAAATGACCTGTGTTGCATGATTTTATACACGATCTTTAATGCATCAATAATGGCTCAGCATAAAATAATTCTGTCATTAACACAGTTGAGGTTGGAAACAAGACCTGTAATTTGGAAAATAGAAATAAGAGACAAGAGTCTTCAGACTTCTGTCTTCTTTTTGCCATTTACTGTAAGTTACTGATTGGTTCTGAGGTCTCATTAGTTAGTTACTACTTTTTAAAAAGAAAAGCCATGGAGATCAGAAGTATCATAACAATAATTTTTTAAAATATTACAAGTTGAATTTTTCACAACAAATAACACAATAATGGCAATATTTTCTGTAGAGAACCTCTAGAAGATATCTAGGGGAGCTTCTGGTTTGTAGTAGCACTATTCCCAGCTTTAGAGTAGGACAGCTGTGAATGCCTACAGCCAGGTTTGGGAAATCTGTCAGGACAGAGATTCCACAAACACTCCATGGCAAGCTGTTCTAGGGTGTCCTTAGGGTGAAAAAATTCTTCTTAATGCATAGCCTGAATCTCCATTGCTGCAATTTGTGGTCATTACTCCTTGTTACACAAGCTGTTGCTATCAAGAAGAATTTGGCTTCATCTTTCAAATTTCCCTTCATGGATTGAAAGCTGGCTCTTAGCTTCTTATTCAAGCTGAACAAACTCTAGTCCCTCCATTTTCATCCATAAATCAATGTATTCTGGGACACTGTCCATCCTTGCTGCACTCTGCTGGACCTTCCCCCATTTCTCTGCATCTGTTTTGAACAGAGCATCCGGAAACACATAGAGTATTCCATAAGGTCCAATCTCACCAGCTGCAAAGGTACAGCAATTTCTCTCAGTTCATTGGCAACATGCCTCCCAATGTAGCTTGGTGTAAAACTTGAGACTTATTTGGACTGTGAGCATGCTCACAGCTTAAATTCAACTTACCTGGCATTAGTTGTGAAACTGATTTGGGCTATTATATACAGCCTATACATTCATCAGATACAGAACTCTGCACTTCTTTTCACGGAATTTTATGAGATTTCTGTTAATCCAAACTTAAGGACTGTAGCTCTATCATTAGATATTTAGGCCACTTCCAGCTTGTTTATGTTAAGCATGTATTTTATTTCATCATCCAGGTCAATGGTGAAGAGCTGGCCGCAGTGTTGGCTACAATATACTCTCCTTGATACTTGATGGCTGCCAATCAGATATCAAGCCATTGTCCACAATTGTCCAGACAATTTTCAACCCATCTGGCTGCCCATTCATTCAGATATACTTTTTCAACTTCCAGGCAATAATGTTGTAGATGTTGGTGCCACAAGTCTTATTAAACACAAATATTTGTGTAATTCTGAATATCACTTGGAAATATCAGAAGAAAATCCATGTTTGGAGCAAAAAATTGACTGTTTTGGGTATTATAACGCCACATTTGAGGTTGTATCAAGATACTAATCACATTATAGGCATAACTGCTTGTGAGCATGTGCTTGCTGCTCAACAAATATAAAGATACTTCAAAGCTGGTAGCAATTACCCATATATAAACAAGTTGTACCGTAGTGCTGTAATGAGATGATGTTTGGGATCATGAAGCTGCTATTCGTTTACCCTTGTAGTGGATTTGGGGGGCAAGCTTTGGGGTACTTGGGGGTTGGAAGGGGTGGGAGATGAAGCTACTAGGGGAGCCAATGAAGCCAGCTTCAAAATGGACCTGCTGCTGCCCAAGGCCCAGACCACTGGTGACAGCAGAAGCACCTGTGGGATAATATATGTAAGAAAGTTAGGAAAAAACTGTACAGCAGCAACTGCAGCCCAAAAAGAGGGTGGGAATATGCAAGAGGAGCAGCTCTGAGACACCAAGGTCAGAGGAGAAGGAGGGGCAGGAGATGCACCAGGCACCAGAAACGAGATTCCTCTGCTGCCTATGGTGAATGCCATGGGGAGGCAGCTGTGCCCCTACAGCCCATGGAAGACCATGGTGGCTCAGAGACCCACCTGCATCCCATGGAGAACCCCATGCCAGAGCAGGTGGATGTCTTTGAAGGAGGTTGTGACTCCATGGAAAACACAAGTCAGGAGGATCCTGGCAGGATCAGTGGATCCCTGGAGGGAGGAGTCCATGCTGGAAAAGGTTTGCTGGCAGATCCTGTAGACCTGTGGAAAGACGAGTCCATGCTGGAGCAAGTTTTCTGGCAGGACTTGTGACCCCATGGGATGCCCAGACTTGAACAGTGTATTTCTGAAGGACTGCATTCAGTGGGAGGGATCCACTCTGGAGCAGTTTGTGAAGAACTGCAGCCCACAGGAACAAGTCATACTGGAGAAGTTTGTGAAGGCTGTCTCCTGTGGGATGATGTCCACACAGGAGTAGGGAAAGAGTGTAATGAGTCTTCCCTGTAAGGAGAAGTGAGCTGCAAAGACAGCACGTGAGGAATGGGTCAAAAGCCCGATGCTTCACTCCTCTGTGCCACTGGTGTGGAGGAGGTACAGAAAATTAAGGATGAGGTTAATTAGGGGATGGGGGTTTTAAGATTTTTCATTATTCTATTCTTAAATGAGTATCAGATAAAATGATTTGCAATAAGTTAATAAGTTGAGTCTGTTTTCCCCATGACTGTAATAGGTGAATGATCTCTTTTTATCTCAACACATGAACCTTTCATCATATCTTTTCTTTCCCTTGTCCAGCTGTGAAGGGTAGTGCTTTAGAAGGCGTCTGGCAGCCAGACAGAGTCAAGTCAACCCAACATAACTCCCATCCAGGCTAGCAGAAGGAATACAGTGTACTGTTTAGACCCACCATTTTATCTTAATACACCTTTATAATGATTTAACAAGCACTTCTCAGCTGAGTACAGAACAATATTACTTCTACTGGCTACACAAATCACTTTTGTCAGGTTCACATCAATAGCTAGCCTTGTAATTTCTTTGATTATTGCAATCCCATCTTGCATTTCACTGTTCCTTCAGATTAAGTATATTTAAACCAAACAATCTCAAATCTCTTCCAGCTGTACTACAGAAAACACTTCAATTGAGTTAATTCAGTTTGTACCTGTCTTGTTTGATGGACTTGACCCGAGTCTCTGGATAAGGGATTTAGTGTTCTTGAAAGGTCAGGATCACCTTCTTTCTATTAGCCTGCAGGAGGAAAGCTGAATTTCGAGTTCATTAGGCTTTTCTTTGACAAAAGATGCAGTCAAACCACCTAACATAATGCACAGTTCATCATCTCTATTATGATTATTTCTTGTTCAAGAGACAACAGGAATACAAACTCCCGTCTTCTCAGATGTTGACTTCTACTGAAAGGAAATGTGAATGTGTGCCAGAAAAGATCCAGAACTCATCTCAGACCATTAGGATTCCAAGGCATGACACAGCATGTACCAATAATTCAGACAAAAAAATTCATTTTAGTCTCATTTCCTTTTGTCAGAGGCCTAATATTTTCTTTTTCTTTCTTAATAATAGGCAGTTTACTCCAAAAAAGTCAGTGCACCACAAAATAAGTACTTAAGAAAGGGCTCAGAGATCACGAGGTTGCAGCATCTTACTGCAGGTGTAACCTTACTGAAATGTTCAGTTAGTCCCATCCTTTTTCTTCTCTCTGTGCCACAACAGACAGTAATAAGTATGTGGGTGGAAGGAGTCACTTGAAGCTGACAATTTGTTGTAGTTCCTTAGAGCTGCACAGAATTTTGTCTTGATTACTGGCATCAGTACTTCATTTCTCTTTGCCACAGAATTTCTCCCAGCACATTATAGTCTTTCCAGTCCCATGTACTTCAGAAAAGAAAAAAAAAAAAAGGAAAAAAAAAGATAAAAACACTCATTCCTGTAAGTGGCTCAGAAAAGAAGATATTAACATAAAAAGCTGATACATTAAAATTACATTTTTCTTTCTAACCTCTTATTGTTCTAAGATCTCTTATGTTTCTTAGATTACAAGAGTACTCTATTCACTTCACATTATAGTCTCAGAGATGTTAAAGGTATTTACCTATTTATTTGACACCATGAGGATCCATGTTCAAAACATGTCCCTTAAAATTCACTATCTAAACCTAGAGGCCTACAAGTTTTCTCACTATAATTGTCAGGATTCTACATTTCTGCTACCGCGGAACTACTGAGCCACCATGGACTGGGCATGATCAGTTTAGCTCATATTGAACTCAATCAGGAGTCACACAGAAGAATTTCCCCACATAACTTACCTCTGGAATCCAAATTCTACTAGTACAGTTCAGAAAATACAAACAGTCCCAGAAAACATGGTCAAAAGGGACAGTACTCTGCTTCCTAACTTCCACTGCCAAACAGAGCACTTATTCAGAAGCTGGAAGAAGCTGAAATTTCTTCTGTGTGTGTCTAAATCTTCTAGAAATGTAGCCTCAGTGAGGTTTTCTAGACATCATCCCATATGAAAAATTCGTGGAGATAAATTGTTTCAGAACAAATCATATGCAACTCTTATGAAGCACATCTGACCCACAGCACCACTTGATCATCTTACATAGTTTGGTTCCAAGTGTTAGAAGGTATGACAGCGTCATAAATGAGGGAAACACACTGTGTGGTTTCCTCAGAATTATAGCACTTCATTTCCACATTTCATCTTTTGACTTCTTCATTCATTCTTTTTAGTGACATTTCACTATGTAGTGCTCACATGATTTGGAACTAGAAAATTCATACCTGGAACTCATATCCTCTCTCCACACAGGGAATGAAATTATTTCTTTTAAAATAAATCTACAAAGAAAGCAGGAAAATACTAGCTGGGGAAAAAAACCTGAAAAGTAATAAATACATGAGTTTCAAAGAGGCTTTGCTTTTAGAAGATACATTCAACTGTAAAAATGTGAGTAAAAGTCTGAACCTAAAGCTTTAGTTCTATTTGTCTGTCCAATAAATTACACAAACACAAACACAACTAAATAGAATGAATGACACTACAGAGAACTGTTGCTTAGTACCAAGTGAAAACAATTAAACAGTAATCATGCTTCTGCTCTTCTCAGTTCCATGTTTGTAGTTCTGTTATTAGTCTTGTTCAATTCTCTCAGTATCTTAGGTTGCACCATTTCATGATGGCTGAAGCAAACATTGCCATGACCTTTGCAATCCCAGCCAGTTCTGAGAGGAACAGGTCCTGATGACCATCTTCTGTAGTCAGCTTATCCATCCAGAAATTTTATTAAATGTACTCCAGGAATCTCCTGGGCTGCTTTGGCCTCAACACGCTTTAGTAGTTGTTAGAGTAACTCATGTTTCGGCCTAGAATCAGGGCCTGCACCTGAAAGGCTTCTTCCATTTTTCTACAGAAAGCCTTATCAATTTCTTGCTATTAGGTGGTTTGTAGTCAAAGCCTCTCATGAAGTCATTTTAGTTGATTCTGATGCTCTTTATCCACAGAACACAAATTAGATTTTTGTGTATTTGGCCTTCAGGCTTTTGTGCCTTTTTGTCTAATGCAACTCCTCGCTGCTTTCCTGATCTGTACTACCTGAGGACCCATCCGTTCTTTACAAGATTCTATTCATGCAAACCATGTCTGTGATCCCAATGAGACTGAAGCTCTGCAGCAGCACCTGGACTTCTGCCATTGTGATTCCCATGCTGTGTGAACTGATGCACGTGTCTGAGATAGGCCTCCAGCAACACTGTTTACTGATTCCAAATCTGAGAGCTCCTTCATGTTGCACTGCCAGGCACTTCCTTACTATCTATCATGCATCCCTGCACCTCTCTTCAGGCTTTGGTCACCATTCCCTAACCAGGATTAAAGTCTTCCTCTCTTGCTGGCAAAGGTGTTCCTGCCCCCATATCTCCTTTGTCATCCTTATTCTTCAAAGTAAACTAAGGAGCTATCAAAAACAAATCTTCGCACGTGACATGAGCTGTTAACCCTGCATTGCCAGATGCCTTGCTGCTCCACTCACTATCAGCCTCTCATCACAACCTATCCACAAGAGATCATTTGTCTCCAGACTTTCTGAAGTCCCTGTACCCTATGAATAGCAGTACTTTATGTTTGTTAAGTTCAAATTCATATAACTCACAAGTCATATATCAATAATGGGAAAGCCTCAAACTGCTTTTACATCGCCTAAGAGGCATCCTGCATACACAATTGTTTGAGTATTTTATTTTTGTATTGCCCACTGCTGATCTTAAAACAAATCTAAACTCACATGCAGGAATAGCATATGAAATGCATGCACACAAAGCAGAGCAAACCAATGTGCAGGACACGTGAAGAAAAACGTTCTATTTATTATTACGAGCATGTTGCATGCTGTACAGTACCTCAAGAAGGATTCAACTCTTTCAGAAAATAAAGCTCATATAAGAGTATCTTGGATGATCAGAGGCTTAGGAAAAATTACATAGGAAGGATGACTGAGAACTGGATTGATACAGTCAAGAGAAGTCTGACAGAACTGGGACAAGAGTCTTAAAATACACAAAAATGTTTTCCAGAATGGAATCGTAATTTCTCCACGGTCTATAAAACATACAAGAAGTACTGGGCTAACCACAATAAGTAAGATTACCTTAAGCACCAGGAAAAGTCTTTACTTGACCTAGGACTGTGGCATTGTGTTTTTGATGTTTGTTGGTTCTCACTTTGTGTTAGTTAGGTATTTGATGTTAGTAAGTTTGAATTTGGTTTAATCCTTTGTACCCCTATTCCATCCCCTCAGAGTGGTTTGGCCCAAGTTGTTTTTCGTGATTTTTCCCGCCAACCCACCTGTCAATACCCTTTTCCCCTCCCCTGTGTTACCCTAAATATCCTTGTCAGTCTCGGTTGTCCCTGCCCTCCTGGTTGTCAATCTCCCTTACCCTGCCCCTCTTTTTCCAGAATGTTCCATGCCAATTATCCCTGTTCCAGAATATGATTTGTCCCCTGAGTTTTATCCCTCCTCTAGTCTCTTTCCATTTGTCCCGTGTTGTACTTTACTCCTCCCTCAGAAGCTCCCCATTGGTTCAATCCATTCCCCTCCCTTGACTAATGTATCCTTTAAATATCCTTCCCAAGCTTGCCTCGGGGCCATTTTGTCCCTGCCTCCGTTCGGGGATAATAAAGGTATCTCTGGACAGCACACAAAGTGGCTCCTTCCTTGCTTTTGCCTTGGATCCTCGTGGTCTCTACTTCTTCCATCTGCTCCCTCGAACCTGCCCCCTGCTGTAGCTCTTCGGCCTGAAAAGGATAGGGGAAGCTACATAGGACTGTGAAATTTTCATGATTGGAGATTTTTGAAAAATATTTTGTTTACACAAATACCTATAAGGGATTACTTATGTAGCATTTATCTTGCTTTGAATTCAGAAGATGCAAAAATTAATATTCTGACGTCTTTTCCAGTTCTACCTCACAAGATTAGGTATGTTTATCAGTACCATTAAGAAAACAGAGAGCAAACAAGATCAATAAAGAGACGCATAAGACATTCCATTTAAATGTTTAAAATACCTTTTTTTAAAAATAGACAAATCCACTATTTTTTTGTACTGTGGGTGTTATCAGACCCAGGGAGGCTCTGGGTTCTCTGTCCTTGGAGATATTTTGAACTGAATTACATACAGCCCTGAGCATCCTGCCCTTGATGACCCTATTTTGAACAGGGCCTTGGACTCAATACCTCCATAGACCACTTCCAACATCATCCATTATGTATATGACATGAAATCAAATATTTCTAACATATTTAAAATAGTGATTCCCATCTTTCATGCCACCAGTGACCAAGGTCTTGATCCAGCTTTTTAGCTGTAAGTAGTCTTACAATTGAATGATTCTAGCCTTTGTTATAACCCAATTTGTTTTGTAGACAAACTGCATGAAATGAAAGGTTTGACAAATGCCTGAAGTATCAATAATTACAATCACTTACAAATCACTGCTCGCCTTGGTCAACAGAGAAGCAACCTAAGCATCTGGGTATTCAACCACAAATTTGAGAATCGAGTGTTTATTAGAAGTTGGAAAATATTCATCTGACCTACTATCAAGTATAACAAAAACTGTGCTACAGAAGACTCTTCCCAAAAAAAGCACATCTTTGCATATTGTCAAATAGATATTTTTATTATCACTGCATCTTTCTTCATTATTCTTTTAAATAAACAGCTACTGAAATCTGAACACAGACTGTCATTAACATGGAATAACTGCTTAATAAAAAATGCAAATTTTAAATTGAGTCATTAAACATTGGTTTAAAAAGCATAAATATGCCTGTTTGATAAGTTGTGTATGCAAAAAAAAAATTTAGAAATATACAACCCTTGTAATTTTCTTAAAACATATTGAATAAGACTGGTATTTGAAAATTATGAAATATATTTATACTTTTCATGCAACTATTACAATAACTCACAATAATACAGAAATTTATAAACTGGAAAACAATTCAATCTAGGACCTACACTTCATTAATACGTGAATAAAAATTCCTTTTCTTTCTTTCTTTTTCTAGTGATAGTGCTGTTTGGTGGTAGCCATATATAGATAAACATACTAAAAAAACTGCTGATCATCAGCTTTTTAACCACCACATTTTTCATACTCTAGACCACTTTTACAGTAGTCTATATGAGAACAGGATTATTTTTAACAGTGGCATGCCCTAGCACAATGCTAGAGCTCTGGATGAGCATTAGTCAGAATTGAACAATTACTGTTTTTGTAATCAAAAGTGAAGCCTTTTCACTAGCCATGGAAAAGGCTATAAACTGCTTAGGATAAGTTTCTGCAAATACATGAATATTGTGTCTCTCACATACAGTAGTAACAAAAATTTGAGAGAAAAGCCCACGGAAGTCCTTAAAATGGCAAAAAAAATCTACATCTTCTCATGAAATCAATCTTTCATCAGAACAGAAAAGCAACATCTATAACACAAAACCTGATTAATTTTAACATGTATGGAGGCAACATGGACCAAAGCCTAAAGCTTCAAAGTAGATAACATTAGGCAAGAGCATTTTAACAGGAAGAATAATTAACAGTTAGAGCAACTTCAAAAACCTAGGCGGGGTTTTTCATCACTGACATATTCAGGTTAAGCTTAGACATTGTTCTGAAGTTTGCATAGCAATTAATCAAAGGAAGACTCATAACCTACAGGGTGGAGACAATCTGTAAATGCAACTACAAAGGTAGTGTCCGGCTTCATAAACAAGGAACATATAGACTCTTATGCCTTTTACTGGAATTTCTTACTGGAAGCTCAGCCCTGCTTGGTTTGTCAACAAGAATCCATCTTGAGTGAAAGGGCATGGGCTTTACAGAGTAAGTGGCAAATCTGCCATGGAACTTAAGAAAATCAGAATTTCACTGTAGCCTTTGCAGTACTGAAAAAAATGCATGTACCTTTGATTTCTTCCCCTAGCCTCTAAAAGGAGGTAATGTAATGGTTGTTATTAAAATAATACACGTTGTATCAAGATATCACAGTAACAAGGCAGTTTTTTTCCAAAGCAGGATGCTGCCTGCAAGAAACCAGAATTAACACTATTTTCCCTTGACAGCACTGAGAGTCCTGTTATGCTTTTTACAATTTTCTGCACCACATAAGTTATATTAATTTTTCATATTTGACCCAGAAATTGGATATATTCAATAAAACCCATACAAGCAACATGAAAGAACCATAAATTAAAATAAATAAGCAAAGATAAAGAAGATTTGAACTAGCTCCAGATTCGGAAAATCTTTCAGGGATATTAAGTAAACTATCAGATGGACTATTCCTAGCACTTCCTCTCTGCTGCTAGGGTTATTTCTCAACATGTTTTCTACAGGAAGGCTCTTTCATTCAGACCTATTTACATATTCCTTTAATTATCTAAAGGTGTAACTACCATTTTAAAATCATACCCCAGTTACTTTCATCTTCTTTCACAAATAACAGGAAATACAGGAATGCTGAAATTTCTCACTGACCCTGTCTGTTATGAATTTATTCCACTTAATACTAATTGGTTCTCTCAGACACTTCCTTTCTAAGGCATCTGCAGCTTTCTCTATCACTATAGCAAATTTGTAAATTTCCACAATTTAATTGAAGACATATGTGTGTTCTAGATTTTTTATTAACTCTTGGGTTATACTTAATAAAACCCCAGTTTAAATGTCAGGTTATGATCTGCTCTTTTTTCGGCATCCATATGTTACTACCAAATTTATGACTTGACTCTTTCCCTGTTCTTTCATTTTTTTGATAGGATCTTTTGTGGGATTTTAATGAAGGCAATTTTTTTTTTGTAATGGCTCATTTCTTCTATCATTAGAGGGATGAGAAGAATTTGTAGTCTTTATTTGTATGGTGACTGAACCAATGTGCAAAAGAGCTGTATTTTGCTAATGACATGCAATTTGTCTTTTCTTCTTCACTTCTTTTTTATTCTTTAGAAGAGCAGTAAGAGAATGCATTAATGTTTGACTATAAAATCTGTGTTAAACCTTTCATTTAAGGCTACACTTTTCTGAACTCTGAATGTTGAGCCTTGAAGAGAATATCCTTACTGAAAAAATACATGTTTCTCAAAGCACTCTAGCTTAAAAAATGTTTAACTTTTTTTTAATAGTATAAAAATCTCATTTTATCATGCTCAAAAGTAAGTTGAAATTATTCCTTTTTATTTTTCCCATTTAAAAATTATCACTTTTGATGAAAAACATGAAGGAAAACACCAGGCAAAATAGTAATTTTTGGGAGGTCATAAATCACTGGAAAAACTTTTGCCCGAGACATAATTATATCCCTCTGAGAGCATTGTGGTACTAAAATAAATCTCACTGCCAAATTGTGAGACAAACTTTTTGTTACACTACCACTGAAAACATTCTTTGTTACACTACAGCTGAAAACATTCTTTGCTCACTGCCAGCAAGCATAACATTTTGTTTTCAGCACCCACCCACAGCTACTCAGAAGAGAAAGCATGTGTAGTGCAATTGAACCATTAGCCAGTTAGATAGACTGAGAGACTGTTCTTTTCTGCCAGCCAGCCAGAATGGCATTATAAAAGCTCCTGTTAAGGTATAAATATAACTATCCTTTCTCTACATTTACTGTGAATCTTCACAAGTCCTCTAATGCAACAGAATCAAAAGTCAAAAGTGAAGTTACATTGCGGATTTCTTGCCCTTTAAAGGGCAAGGGATAGTATCCGGCATTAAACAGACTACCTGCAAGGATGATGATTTGAAGTGGAAATTAACTCAGAGTGGGAATTTACAGTGGGAATTCACTGCTGTTATTTTCTGACCATTCATGGAAAGATCTAATGCCATTAAGGAAACTAAGTATTTCAAGAAACACTAATTCGGGTAAAGGGATAGATTTTGGTGTCACATACAGGCACAAGACTCTAGAAGATGTGTTGTAATGCCAAAGATAGGAAATGTCTTTAAATAAACTATGAACCTGGGAGGAGAAACTCAACATTAATGACCTGTCTACTCTGTGGAAAAGCCACTTCAAGATCTTGTTTTTTCTGTGTCCCAAAAAGAATGATAAATTTTTCCTTCAAAATACTAAGATTTCCATCTTCTTTTTTCTTATTCTGCTACAACACAAGTCTATCCTGTGCAAGGTGAAATAGCCAAAAGAGCACACTTGGACAGACCACAGCCAATGATGTTTCAGGTCTCTTGATCTGGCAGTGCAATGAAGAATTTGTGTCTCCCACCGACAGCCATTCAGTGCTGCCAGGTTCTGGGTGTTGTGATCTACATACTAGAGGGCAATATCTTACTCAAGGAACAGCATAAGCTCTCTTAAAATTGGACATCACAATGGAAACAGATGTGAAATCTGTATTAAATGACACTCTATAGACACACAATGAAGTTAGAGCAGGCGTTTGTTGACCAAGCTTCATGGCTATGATATTTCCTGTGGTGGATACACTTAACAGAAAAAATTATTTTAGAGCCAGTTTAATTTACACTGCTGTTCTTTTCACTGTCTTCCATATGAATACACCTACAGTTAAAATATTGTCAGCAGAGCTGGATCTTTTACTGACCACTGCCAGTCTCCTTACTATGGTAAAATAACAAAGAGCAGAAATCTTGCCTTGTGTAATAAATTCTGTCTTATGCTTCTGTCTTACCTTAAAGAAAGTATTACTATACTTCTAGGTCTAAGTGCAATATTCTCTACAATATGTTTGATAACAAATCAATACACATACAGGACATTCATTATATTCCATCTGTAGTGCCTCCTATCCCAAATAAAGAGAAGAAAAGAAACCAGTGTTGTGCTCATATACCAGGAAATGCTTTAATATTTGTTAAATATTTGCAGGGAAATAAAATTAATTCTTCCTGATGAGTGTTTTCAAGACTTCAAAACTGGACTATTTTAAAGCAGTAAGTAATTATTTAGCAAAACTGGGTAGAAATTCCCAT
Source organism: Irena cyanogastra (assembly GCA_013397155.1). Taxonomy (NCBI): domain Eukaryota; kingdom Metazoa; phylum Chordata; class Aves; order Passeriformes; family Irenidae; genus Irena; species Irena cyanogastra. Next base: position 24,100 of record VWZV01016576.1, read on the forward strand.
CATGTTTCCATGTTCAACATCCATATTGACATACCTTACTGACAACTGGTGAGGTCTAGTTCAATTGCTTACTGCTCAGTGAATGCTGTACAACATGCTTCTCACTAATTAGAAGTTTAAAACTCCCAACTTTCAGTTACCCTCCACCCCTTCTTCCTAATCAGATTTGAGTTTCACCGTTACTGAAGTTGAAAATGGAGAATTAAATACTGACAAATATAGAAAAACATATTCCTGATCAGATTCTTCCTTCCTTGAAAAGGCCTCTGCCCCCTGGAGTGTGTTTTGAGGTTTTCTGGGTGTTTTTATGAGGGACTCTATCCAACTTACCTCATTAAAGATATGTCCTTTGACCTCATTTTTGAAAGATGGGACTATCTGCATGAGGATCAAATCCCTGGTACGTAAATTCTTCAAACTTTTGAAGCCAGGAATGCTAAATGCATGCATAAGTGCTCAATAATCTCAACAGAGTGAGCTGATTGACTAATCCCATGTCTGCTAAACATCTCACAGGCAAATAAATGTAAAAGCTCCTTGATGCAGCTTTTAAAAATACAAGGACTACAATGTAACTAGCTATAGTACAGCTGTGATAGGAAAGAGCAAAACAGGGTGACAAAGCAAGAAGCATATCAGAAATTGCACGTTGTTTCACTAGCCATCAGGAAAAACAAAAACAAAAACAACAAACCAAACAAACAAACACACCAAAAAATCCCTGCATCTAAATACTATTCCAGATCCAATAAGAAAACTGATAAAATAGAAGGCAAAATGTTCGACATGGCTGGGCACTGATGGTCACAATTTATCTAGCTTCATGTCAGAGGTGAAGTAATAGGTCTCAGGGCAAGTCAGTGATTATACTGAAGGGCAGGTAGTCCAGAAAGACCTACAGTGATTAGTAGAATGTGCCAAGAGGGACTGTGTTAATTTTAGCAAGAATGAATGCAAACATCACCATCTGGGAAGGAGAATCCCCTTGACTCTATGGAGATGTATGGCTGCATCATATGTAAGGGTTACTTGGGAAAACAAATGCCATGACTACAAAGATACCCTTCTTCCTTCTTCCCCCAGCTTTATGTGCCAAGCATGATCCCGTGTAGTCTGGAATGTCACTTGGGTCAGCTGGGGACAGCAGTGCCAGCTGTGTGACTTCCCAATTCTTTGTGCACCCCCAGCCTCCCCACCACCGATGGGGTAACGTGAGGAGCAGAAATGCTTCAATGCTGCTCAAGTGCTGCTTCATAATGAAAACACCCCTGTGTTATCAGCACTTTTGCAGCACAAATCCAGAACAGTCCTACACTGTAAAGAAAAGTAACTCTATCCCATCCAAAACAAATCTAGAGATACTCAAAATCTGACTGGACACATCCCTGAGCAACCTACTCAGCTTTGAGCTAGTGTGGGGATTGTACTGTGCAATCTCTCCCAGCTCATATGTGGTTGTGTACTATTCTGCTGGATGTTGTGTAGTTTATAATTTGACTGTATAAATTCCTGAACAAGCTAGTCTAACCTCACAGCTGATCCTGTTTTGAGCAGGAAATGGACTAAGATCTCCTCAGGTCCCTTCCAAGCTTATTATCTTTTGATGCTATGCTTGGCAGCAGAGCTAAGTACTGCAGTGACAAACACTATCGACGAGCCAGCTAGCCAGCCTAGTTTAGGAAGCAGCAACATAGAATGTAAACACCCCTCAGAACAGAATGGCTCTTTATTGTACCTCTCAAATGATTCTCTAATGCTCAGCTGTAGAAACTCCACAAGTCACTGCAACACCGGAAATAATTCAATGGCACAGTCATGTCTGAACTTTCTTTTAGGTCTGCTATTGTCAAAACATAACAAACACCAAATATAAAGCATTATACTCGGACCCATGAAAATCAACTGGGACAAATATATGTATTATCAGCAGACTTCATAGCAAATTTCACAGTAATATTATTTATGAAATCATATCTGAAATAAGGAAGAAAATAAACAATGAAGCAAACATCTTCTTATTTACTTATCCCATATGCAAGACATCCAATATGAAAGACATGGTTGACAGAAGATGGAAAGATGATGGTAATATCTAAAGAAATTAAGCAAATCAAGAGGTGCACCTTTGCAGGAGTTTTTTATTCTGAGAAATAGATTTTGGCAAACATAAAAATGAATGTCAGTAAAACCTTTGTCATGGGTTCAAAAAGAAAAAACCCTGCAATTCCTGTATACATCCTTTGTGCAAAAACGTATAGGTGGGCTAAGTCTTGCTAAGTTATATACATCCAAACTCCAGATTTTTGAGTTGGATTGAGCACTGGTCCAACACCAGTGCACCCACTAGAATTATTTACTCATTTTCTGCTGCAAGATAAGGATTAGGAGGAGAGCAAAGCAGGCTCAAAACTTTAAAGGGTATAAAGAAAACTTTATTAACAGAACTAAAAGAAAATTAATAAGAAACCAGAATAAACCTTCAGAATACTCCTCCTCCCTCTAACTCCTCTTTCTTTTCCCACTGAAAATGTAAAGAGTCAAATTTGGTATTTTCAGTCACTTTACTACTTTTAAAATAATCTTTCTTCAGTCCACTTAGAGAGAGGAGTCTCTCCTGCCATGCCATGGAGACTCCCACAAGAAACAGTTCTCTTGTGGTTTTCATGTTCATGAATAGCAGTCACCCAGCAATCCACAACTGTGAAGCCTTTCCCATGGTTTGGTAGTATTCCCACAACGACCACCATGGGCCATTTCAGCTTATTGGGGTACAATTTTAAGGATAAGCTGTTCTAGTATAGAAACGAAAGTATTCTTCTTTTATCTCTGGGAACAGAGGCTTTCTTCTTCTGCTCCTGGGGCAAGGTTTTTNGCAAGTTTTTTCATTTCTCTCATTTCCCTCTGTTCCAGCTTCTCCTTGGATCACAGCTACTTCAACATCTGCTTGCTTCAACACGGGTGCCTCTGCTCATAGCTATGGTTAGAACGCTGCATCTCCCCAGGGCATTCTGTGAGGTACAGGGAAAAAAAGGCTGGATTATCAATTATATCTGCACCATAGCCTTACAAAAGAATTTCAGCCCAAGACTAAGGCATCTCCTCATTCTCCTCCCATTTGCAATTTGACTCATTCTTCACTGACCTCAGTGTGTCCATGTTTTTTTTCTCTGCCTGTCTTTACCCTTTCCTTTTCTCTCATTTGACAGAGGATTGATGTGTGCAGGCTTCATCTGTGCACTAAAAGACTTAATATCTTACCCTGGCCTGCGGATGGTTATGTGATCTCTGCTGGGCAGCGGTCACTCTGGCTGCATGGCTGTTTCAGGCCGCTGCCGCATTCAATTCCAGCCACAGGGATGCTTTTCTGTGCAGGGCTGCAGGGCGGCCTCTGTTCTCAGCTGCATGATTTTCCGCGGTGCCAGCAGGATGGCCGGTCAGCTCACGGCTGGAGCGGGGCCCAGCTCGGCTCGACCCAAGGCCGAGCGGAGCCAACCTGGCCCACCAGCTGTAGCTGGAAGTCGGCAGCAGCAGAACCTCAGCCGTGACATGCCGCAGGCTGAGCTGGCAGGGCTGCGGGGCAGAGCGAGCCCGGCCCGGCCAGCGCTGCAGCAGAGCAGGGCCCAGCCTGGCCCCGCCAGGCCGCGCGGGCCACACGGCAGAGCGGGGCCTGGCCCAGCCAGCATCCACCTGTTCAAAGGCTGGAAGCAAGAGAGTTTTTCCTGGGGCTTGTTAGTTTTTAAATGTGATTTCACAGAGGTGTGTTCAGCTCTCTTAAGTGGTTTAACAGGGTGGCAAATATTCAAAACTAGCCAGCTGATTGGTTCTGTCAGGTCCAAAGGAAGATGTTAAGGTCCTTACAGGGAATCACTTCTACAGCTCGTGGATTTTTCCTTAACTAAAAACTAAACTGCGTTAAACTATGACATTCTATAACATAAAATTTGATTACAGAAACCATCCTGTAAAAGAAAGAACAGAAACAACACCCAACACAATTGTCTAGTCAAAATAAGAGAGAGACGATCATGTTCATCAAATCTAGGTAATTGTTTTAAGGAAAACAACTGAAAAATTATCAACAAGTCATAAGGTTTCCCTAGTGAGGGGACATTGACTGGCTAAAAGCTTGGCCAAGAGAAATCACAGTAACAGCTGCCTTTGCAGTAAAGTGGTAGGTCTAGATATATTAAACATAAGCTTAGAGGAAAACAAAGTCTGCTTTCCCATCTGAACATACCCTACATGAAAAAGGCTTTGGCGAATAGCTTCTAAATCCTTAGTTTATCCTTGCTAGAGAGAAAATGGGTCTGCACAAGCTACAGAGGACAATAAGGACCAAATGGTTCTGGTGGGAAAAAAAGTCACTAAAATGGATTGATCCAAAAGGGTACATAGTGACAAAATTAAAACAGACTTCAGTCAGTTTCATCTGTCTGTATTAGGTCAGTATTTTCTGTGAAGGAAAAATAGGAAAAAAAAAAACCCAAATAACAAATAAACAAACAAAACTCAACAGCAACAACAACAAAATTATAATAATTGGAAGTTATAGCTTAGCATCAAAAGAGATGCAACTGCTGAGAGAAATTGAAAATGAGAAGGAAAATATATTCAAAGTATTCTCCCAAAGGTTGAGGAAAATACCAAGCAAACTACTCACTGGAAATGTCGTTAAGTTCAAAATCCTGAGAGCAGTGGTAAATAGGACTTGCACAATATGCATGGTTGAAAGCATACTCTCTGTGATTCTTACTACCACTACATCTAAATGATATATTACAAATGATATTTGCTGAAAACCAAAAATATAAAAAGTTGCCAGCAACATTGTTTCATGTCAAAATAGAGACAAGATGTCCTTCAAGTGCACAATAAGCTATACATAACAAAAGCAAGAATATGGCTTCAATTAATATATATCTATTTGAGATGTAAATAGTTAAAAATAACAAGAACTCAACTTTTTTTCAACTTTTGAAGTTCAGACAGAAAGTTCAGGTGTGTCTTATTGGATAAACATCATCTCCTCCTACTGAATATAGGTTTACTGGGTGTGGCTTTTTATCTCCTCTTATATAATTACTAGTCTCCTTTGGATAATTTCAGAAATATTTTTGATTTCCATTCTATTTTTATTTTAGTTTCTAAATCCACCTTTATTTTTGAATCCTTATGGTAATCTTTAACAGCCATTTGTCCAGATGAATTTTGACTTTCTGAGTAGGGGAAAAACAATGGCTAAAATTTTCCCACATATTTATCTCCTATTGGAATAGGTACTCTGTATCATTCAGTGCAGATAAATAGTGAAAGAATATTTTAAAATATATTAGTATAACTACTGTCTACAAATATATCAGACAGCATAAACTGCAGCTTCTGCATGGATTTTGAAATCCAGATTTAAAAGCCCCAACAACATAAACAAAAAAACCAAGCTATTTTGAATGTATTGAAGTAAATTAAAGCTGTAAGGTTAGTGATTTATTTTGTGAGAACTTAATAAAACAAAAATCAGTTGACTGCAGAAAAAAGCAACTTACTAAGTATCCTGGGTGTCACAACCATTAGATCTAGGGATCTCATGGTCTAGACAAATCTGAGGAGGACCAAGTGTTAAAACATAATAGAATTATCTCATTATTAACAGATGTCAAAACAGAATAGAATTATCACACTGAACTTCAATTGCATCAATGCTTCACCTACACAGAAAATTTTCAGTGAAATAAATCACTGAAGTGGAAGATACAAACTATGACAAACTTATTTTCTAATAGATTACAAAGCCGGAGTACATGTACAATTTACTTTTGTGTAGAACTTGAAACTACTTTTTTATCTTCTACAGAATTGCAGTACCCTTTCATTTATCTTTAAAATTCCACTGTCTCTTACATAGAAGAATGAATTTTCCGGAGGGACTCTCTGACTCGTCACAAAGCACTGCTGCTATATAAGTTGTTTTAGTTGATATTGTTTGAATGAGTATGCTAACTAAAAGGGCTTGGAAAGTCAGGGCATTTTATGAAAAAATGTCCTAATCTACCTGATGGGTAGAAACATTATAAACCTAAGACTCTGAAGGAATGAAGTAAAATTAATATGGGTATTTTTTCATCTGTGTTCCCTGCCTTATGACTTCTTTACATATAGAAAATCAGAGCTATACTCATATTTTAATATCAGAAAACAATCTATCCTCCATTTGTAAACTGGATTTTGTTGTCCCAGTGAAGATTGCTTCTCTACCCCTGGTCCCTTCTTTTTTACTTTGACAGCTTTGAAAAAAATGCACAAGCATGTAACAGAAGAAACAGTCTTTGCATTGTTCCTTACTTTATTGACATTGTGGGTCAAGTGCCTAGAGAGCTTAAGCTGCTTCAAAGAGGAAAAAACCTGGCATTTGCCAGGGCAGAAGATCAACAATGAATTTTTTTAATGTTCTCTGCAAACATTCATTCTACAGTAGTGTTAAATCAATGTCCTGCCCTTACTTTGAGGAGACTATAAGTTATTATCTACTCTGAAGTAGGAATCAGGGATTTTAATGAGCAGAGTCAAAATCTTCATAGTCAAAACCTAGCAATTTTTCTTCTGAGCCCATATCTACAGTTGAATTCTATTTCTCCTATTAAAACATACTTTATTTTTTATTTTAAAATAAGCAATTTTCTGTCTGTTGCAAAGAAAAGCTGTCACCCTAAATTTCTCCTCACAACAGTTTTTCTCCACACTAAAACTCATTTTTTGAGCTTGATATAAGTCATAAAAGTTACAGTATTTCCAAAATGTTCCCCTCACTGGCACTTTAGTTTACATTAGCAATTCATGTAGAATTACTTAGTCTCAGAAATCTCTGTTTAATTCTGCTTCCTTATGACAGCATTCAAACACAAAATGGGAGAATTGTAAACTTACAAGCAACTAATAGGAGTGAGAGAATTGTTCTCAAAAACACCACTAGAGACATTTAAAGGAAGTAGAGCGCACAGTAGCAGAAAAGCAATCATATTTGTACAGGAACTACAAATACCAAGAATTCATCCTTTTCTCCAATTATTTGTTGTTTTTGTTTTTGGTTTTTTTTTTAGTTGGACACCACAACAGGTACTATTTATGAGAAGATGTCTTTTTTTTGTTCTTTAATACTTGCCACCTTCTGTAACTCTTTTTCCTATATGTAACAATCGTCACAAAAGCAACAATCTCTGCCAATGTATTTCTCATTTGAAGAACATTCACAGTTTAGTCCCAATTTTGATATTCTCTTAAAGTGATTCTCCTGTGTCACAGATCTGTAAGCCATAAAAATACATAAAAAGTTGAAGCATCATTCAATGCATTGGTAATTTGTAGACAAAGAACAGAGGCTGCACAATACAACCAAATCCATCTTGCTGGGCACAAATATCTAGCCAGTCTCCACTGCAGCCGCAAAGCTAAACCAGCAAAGCCAATGCAACACTGACCTGCCAAAAGGCGCAGAACCCTGCCAGCCATAAGGTCAGGTTTGTGCACTAGCATGGGGTCAGTTAAGGGTTGCAATTTCCCCCCATTTTTGACTAGTCCCAAGGCGGGAGACTGTTCTAAATTCAGCCAGCTGGTTATGATGATAAAAAATCAGATGCAGCTAGCAAGTAGGAGCTCCTTGTACTGTCTCTAAACCCATCAGAAATTTCTCAGAGATATGGAGATTGTTAGATATCTGTGCATAGGTTTAACATACACCTACAGTCTATAGCTGGAATAGAAGTGAAAGATTATACACTCTGAATTTTAAGGTCTGCTGGAGATGGATGGGCATTCATATGCTTTTCTCCTTGTAGGTATTGTCATAATATTCGATACACAGTGAATGTATTTGTGCTCAGAAATACTGTGCTCTTCCATGGTCACAACTCAATATGGAAGTACTTAACCATTCATTTTTTTACTTTTTTTGGACAATGATTGTGCTGTATGGTTATCTTTGTGTCCTACACCAGCTTCTATGCACATGTACATAGGAATGCAACTGGAACAGGTTTATGAATGAGACAGCAGGTCAATAGCACTAACCCAGCTGAAGAGAAGATAGCCAGTGCACTGCCCTTAAAAGAGATGGCTCATGATGTGGCTGATTTTAGAAACAAGGCTACAAGTAAAAGTTGTGATTGGTATCTTTAAAATGAAAATACTCCCATATTTCTAATGGGGATTTCTAGCTTTTTTCAAGTATTCCTTGCAAATGTTACATGAAAAATTCTGTTAAACATTTTTGTACTGACACAACACATTTTTCTATTTTATTCTATCTCCCAGACAATAGGTAAAAGAAGAAGCAAATAGCAGAACAGCGAGAAAGAAGAAATAGTAAAAATCTACTGTGTTTAGAAAGATGGAGACATAGATTAGGCACTTTATAAAGTCAAAATCCTGTTCTTTGCTATTTGAAGTCTTTAACTTTTTCATGATAAGGTCTATGTAGAAGCCAACTTTCCTGCAAAGAAATTTTTAAGGCTACTGATTCTGGTGTAGAAACACTGCTTTTGTAGAAATTGAGAGGACATTGCAATAATAAAACCCTGTTTGAAGCTGATTATATTTGTGATTATAAGAAAAATTGCCCTAGAGATTTTTGTGGGCAGAATTAGCCACCGTAAAGGCAGGCAGGTTTAATTATATGTACTATTCTTCTCTTCTGTACAATGTAATCTTGACAGGCAGCCCCAATTATTGGTAATATTTCTCTACCTTTTTGGTTTTTTGGCTTTTTAAATATATTTTCAGAATACGTATTTCATCTGTTTATTAGGGAAGCACATAGTTCACATCAGAGGTGTGATTTTGAGAAGATATTTCCATTGTAAGCCTTCCATTGTAGAAGAATCTGTTTGAGAAAAAAACCTCAATGGCTTCATAATGAGAATCTATAGAGATAGAAACTATTTCAACCATTCTATTCTCATTGCTCTCACAACAAAAACAAGAACACGGGATAAAACACTTTGTCCTCCACATCACAGTGAAGCATGAACACAAAAAGCCTTGACAAGAAGTAACAGCTCACAAAACAAAGACCCATTTCAAGGTTATTAATGACTTCTATTGGATCCCCAATAGACACCTGAAGAATCAGGTTCTTTCAAGCTGCAAAATAAATTCTGACCATCTCTTATGAGTTCCTAGTCCATCACATCACCATTTTCACAATCAACACTCTGTTTCTCTAAAATTGCAAAGTCTACCGAGGAGATCTCTGGGAGGAAAATACCCTAGAGATCAGACAAAATTATTTGAAGCACATTCTGCAGAGCTCAGATATACATTTTGATATGACTTTTCAATTCAGAAGTATTGAATCTTCAAAACTAGTCTACCTGTTTTGAAATAGTCTTTCCTACCAGAGAATGCATACTGTGTCACGGATAGCTGATTAGCTACAGATGACCTTTTGCAGTTCACAGTTCTGAATGGCCTAGGAATATTTTTACAAAACCCCATTATTTGGTAGCACACAATCGGGCATTATCTTTTTCAGAAAGCTCTCCTAATTTTACTCTGTATGTTGTGCAAACACACACAGCCATTTCAAGTCAATCCTTTTTTGTCTTCTAATCACAGTCCTTAATTTATCCCTAGAAGAAAAGCGTAATTTTTAAAATTATGATCTTCTGTGACAGTCTACAGAAATCTTTTGAAAGTTGGACATTCATTGATGTGTCATGACCAATACTAAAATATTAGAAATAACTGCCAGTTTCTTTCAAAATACCCATTTTTGCAGTCCTTAATGATAACTCTTTTAAGATATCTTTTAAGATTTCATCAGCTGAGTAGTGAGTAGAAGCACTTAATATCAGGAAGGTAATATACTCACAACAGCAGAAATGTTGAAGTATTAAAATAAAAAGCAGACAGAAGTAGAGGGCAGGAAAACAATTTATCAGTCTCTGACAAAGGCTTAATTTTATTCACAATACTTTTTTTTGGCATCTGAAATGTTATAAATTCCATGGTCCACACTACAACATAGCTATTTAATAAAATAGGACTATTCCTGTTAAATGTGTGATGCCCCAAAGGAGCCTTTGGAAGAAACGTCAGCACTGGCCAATTCTTTAGGCTTTTGTAAGGGTAAAATGTTTAAATTTCAGCATTTTATTTCTAGCTACTTCTTACTCAGCAAAATTCTACATAGACAGTTTCTTTTTACTTATGTAAATAAAAATAATGAATTTTTTAAAATTTCCACTGATTTCCACATCAACAAGAATACTCTTGAAATAGTCTAAGTTTAGTCCTTCACTGACAGAAACTGGTAGAGTTTGACAGAAATCTGTTTTTCACATCTTATTAAAATTATTGTGCTTTATATCCTAGAGTTTATTCCCCTAGATTTTGTGTGCAGGACAAAATTTGTTTCCTAATCAAAAGAATTTATAGATTTATATAATATAATATTGGCAGGGGACCTGAAGGATCATCTGGTCCAAACTTTCTTAGGCCTCAACCAGATGGCCCAGCACCCTGTCTAGCTTGATTTTAAAAGTATTCCACTTTGGAGAATCCACTACTTCCCTGGGGAGTTTATTCCAATGGCTGATTGTTCTTATTTTGAAAAATATTCCTCTTGTGTTCAGTCAGAATCTTTTCATGAGTAACGTGTATCCATCATATTTTTCTATGTGACTCCTTGTAGAAAAGGAGACTCCATCTCCTCTGCAGCCACTCTTTAAATACTGGAACATGGTGATAAAGTGTCCCCAAAGTCTTCCTTGTCTCCAGGCTGAACAAACCCAGTTCTCTCAGTTGTTCCTCACATGTCAGGATTGCCAGGCCTTTGATGATCTTTATGGTTCTCTCTGGACCCTCTGCAGCCTGTCCACATCTATTTTGTACAATGGGAACCAAAACTGAACACAAGATTCCAGCTGAGGCCAGACAAGCACTGAATAGAGTGGGATAACAGCTTGGTCATCTCTGCTGGTGATGCCCTTGATGCCACCCAGTCTCCTGTCACCTTTCTGTACCACAGCAGCCCACTGGTCACTCATACTGAACTTCGTCTACCAGGACTACAGGTCCCTTCTCACAGAGCTGCTCCCCAGATGGGCAAATCCCAGTCCATGCTGCACTTCTGGATTATACTTTTCTGGGGGCATGACCTTACATTTCTTCTTGTTGAGCTTCATAAGATTCTTGTTAGCACACTCTTCCAGCCTATCCAATTATTCCTGCAGGATGCATCTCCCTTCCCAAGTGTCCTCTTTCCCACACACTTTGGTGTTACCAGCAAATTTCATTGGGTCACACTTGAACGCATCTTCCAGATCACTTATGGAGATGCTAAACAGTACTGGGCCCAATATAACCCTGAGGAAACACAACTGTTGCCAGTTTGAAAAGGAGCTATTTACCAACAACTTCTGGGTACCACTTGCCAGCCAGTTGCTCACATGCCTCTTGTCCAGACCATAACACAGTCCTTTGTCTAGGGAAAAGCTGTGGGAAACCATACTGAAAGCCTTCAAGAAAACCGGGTAGAACATGTCCACCCCACATCAACCAAGCAGGTTACTTTGGCATAGAAGGCAATCATGTGTGTCAAATGTGATTTGCCTGTGGTGAATCCATCCTGGCTTTTCCCACTCACATGCTTCATCTGCCTTGTGATAGCCTTCAGGAGGGTTTGTTCCATAACTGTTGCAGAGACTGAAGTAAGAGTGATGGGTCTATAATCTCCTGGATCATTCTTGAAGAGCTTGTTGATGGAGATGACATTAGCCTTCTTCCAGTTTTCTGAGACATTCTCCAATCTCTACAACTTCTCAAAGGCCATGAAGAGTATCCTCACAATGATGTTATCCACCTTGTAATGCTCTAGGATAAGTATATTTAGGGTTCATCAATGTGTAAGGACCAGGCTCCTGCACATCATCTCTTTCACCTCCGATGGCAGGTTTGTTTTTGTACCAACCTGGATAGCAGTTCCCAAGGCCAGGAGCCCAGCAGTGCTGGTAAAGGCAGAGGAGAAGGAAGCTTTGAAAAACTCATCCCATTCCGTATTGCTGGTGAATGTTTTACTGTCCTGTTCAACAGCAGGCCAGTATTTTTCTTCTGTTTCTCCTTGTTGCTTATGTATTTGAAGAACATTTGCTTGTGGTTTTTGACATCTCTGGCCAGTTCTAATTTGAGATCAGATTTGCTCTTCTAACTGCACCTCTGCACAAGCTAGAAATGTCCACTTTTCCATATCTCTTATGTTTTCTTCTGGTTTTGAGCAGACTCAAGAGCTCACAGTTAAGCCAGTCTTTTGCTCCACTTACCACCCTTGACCATCAGAGGTGATGAGCTGTCTATGTGCTTGTAGAAGAGCATTCTCAGAAAACTACCAGCAGAACTACTTGCAAGCTTTGCTATCCTACAAGGAAGCTTCCCACGAAATTCCTCCCAGCTGAGCTCTGGGCAGCATCAAGTTTGCTCTTCTAAAGCCTTTGTGCTAGTACTACCCTTCTGCACCTGGCTGAATTCCAAAGTCCTCAATATTGTGATCACCTTAGCCTAGTCTATCACTAGCCGGGATATTACAAAGCAGGTTTTTTTCTAAGTAGCAAATCCAGCAGCACCTCACTCCAGGCTAGCACATTCAACATTTTCATGAGGAAATAGTCCTCTACACATGCCAAGAACTTCATGGTTGACATATGAGTTACTCTATTGTTCTTCCAACAAATGTCCGGGTAGTTGAACTCACCCATAAGTACCAGGTTCTGTTGATGAATCTTGCTTAAGAAACATCATACAGCCATCCATCACAGTTCTCCAGTCAGGTGAGTTGTCCCACCATGCTTCAGTTATTCCTAAGATATAATTACCTTCTGGTGCAGAGCTCCAGTTCCTTGTATTTGCTCCCCAGGCTGTGTGCATCGGTGCACATATACTTGAGATGGCTGGTCCTCTGATTTTCACCTTGGGAGGCAGCTAATGAGCATTTCTCACTGCTCTTTTAGCCTGCCTTACTCCCAATTGGTTGTAACGGCATGAGCATTGCCACTTTGGACCATGCCCCCCTTCTGTACTTTGGAACTGCTTCATCTCAGGTAATTTAACTTCCTTTGGCTTTTAACATACGAAATTAAGCAATTATCTCTCACAGTTTTAAGATTTTATTTGCAAGTTTTTAAACCTCGAGTTTTTCCTTAACGTTTACAGTAAGGTGCAAATCTGTCTGTACATTCATAATAATATCCATATAGTTAATGGTGAACAAACTTGATTTTGACTAGAAGACTGTCAAATTTGCAAACGTTTCACTCCAGTATCAAATTTGCAAACATTTCACTCCTGTACCATAAAAATTATCTAGTATGTAGTAACTTCAAACTTTAATCTATGCTATATATAAACTCTCGAGTGAAAAAAGTCTGATTATGATGACGACCACATTAACATTTATTAGATAGCTTGCCATAGAAAGTCCAAGCAAATTAATAGTTTAAAGTTTCAGATAGTCTCCCCCTCTATTTATTGAGATACTCAGACGAATTAAAGGCAAATTTATTGCTTCGAAATCAAAAGAAATTAAACTAATTGATGCTTTTTTGAAGAGAGGCCATTGCATGTAAGAAAGTGAAGAAGACAGTTACCAAGCAACTATGTTCAGCCTACACACATTGTCTATTCATAATCCCTAGCACAGTACAGGAAATGACAGGCTGTCACTAAAGAAGAGAGATGTGCTGAATTACACCATTTCTTTCCTGTGTTACCTCCTACAGGAGAGAAAGCAATTATGTCCTACATACATTGATTAGGTCAAATAACTAAATAACTGCAGTAAGTTTGAAATATTTCGATGTCTCAGAGCAGTCACATAATGCAGTGTGAATGCTTCCAAAAATAAGGCAATTTATCTCTAGAGTATTAGTACCAGATAGGTTGGACAAACATCTCTTGCATAGCTATCTGGGTAAAGACAAGACTCAGTTCCCCCAGAGTTTCAAAGATAGAATTAGCATTTCAGTTTGGCCCATCAGTGTTTTAATTTACAAGTCATTGTCCTGATCCTGCAATTATAGAAGGTGGGCAGATTGTGGTGACAGCGTGAAACACTGTTAACTTCACTGTGGCTCTGCATGCATGTAACCTTGAGCACACACACATGGAGGACCAGGGCCTATGATGACTTTTTCTAGGCTTCTAATAAATGAAAACATAGCACTTTCCTGAATACATGACAGAACTGAAGCCTAAATGAAGCCAGTAAGAATTCCACCATTAACTTCTATAACTTCTTAAATTTCTTCATAATCTTTATGCCTAAAAGAACCATTAGAATAGAGGACATTTCTTTTTAAAGTCAAGTTGGAAAAAATAAAAAAGAAAAATCCTGAAGGCTGGTGTTGCTGCAATTTTGTCAGTATGGCTGGGATAAAAAGAACTGATTCCTCTGCTGCAATGATGACATGTACTCAGGCAGCATGTTTGTCACTGTCAGCAGCAAACAGACACTCTGAAACAGAATTCCAGACTTTGTAAAAACATTTCATTTTATTATATTCTTTTGTTTTCTCTGTTTTCCCTAATAGATTCTTCTTGTCTAGACCAAAAATAAATAAGAAATATAAAAACAGCTTATTAGTTAGTAATTGAAGGAAAAGAAGACACACACACCCTCTTCTGTATTTGAGAAAACCCACAAAAATCATGATTAAATAATTAGCAAGATAATGAAATGAGAACATCAGTGTTTGCTCATCTTTAGACCATGGACTTCATTCTTGGTTTTCATTCACTTTTTCCTCCTCTGACTGCAGGAAAAAATCTTTAGAGCTTATTTACTTCAGTTCCCATATGGGTCATTTATTTCAGAGTCGGACTTGATCTTTGTGAAGTCCCTTCCAAACCAGAACAGTCTGTGATTCTGTGATTCTTATTACTGAATTCATGAAAGTTTGTCCAGACAGAAAAAAATCTGACCCCTCTTCAACGATAGGAACAGAGGTAATTACCTTCTTTTGTACTGAGATCTACAGATCCCACACAGACTACAGATTATGTAAACATCACTATTCAAGGGCTTAGAGAAAGGCCAGCAGTGTGGGATCTGTTTAGAGGAGAAGCAGAACATTTATTCCAACACAAAATCCCGTTTGCACAGAAAAACTTTTTTATTCCCAGGTGGAAATAAAAACTGCTTTCCAGGACTCCACAAAATGCTGATCAGCTGCTTAGGTTAGGCATAGGGAAAAGGCATCTTCTTGGACCCACACTTTGCTCCAAATAGTATGACCTGAAAGCAACTGAAATCTACTAGCCATAAATGTTGGGAATATTAAATAAATCTTCTGAGGCTAACAGATCAAACTAGAAGGATTTGGGGAGAGAGGAAGTTCAAGTGTATAAGGAAGCATTACTTTCTGTTGGCTTCCTGAATGAATTGCAAATAGTGAATTATATCATTTTACCTATTTACTAATGATTATGTTTTTCTGGAACAAGCAGAATTCATCATTTACACATACAATGACATCTACAACATGCTTCATTTAACATACTAAAAATCTAAAAGTAGTTTACAGATGATTAATCCCTAATAGTAGATCTGATAAATACCTGGTTTAATTGCAAGTTTTTAACTGAGTTACAATAAATCATGAAAGTGAACAACTATAGTAGTTTTAATCACCCTTGTCATCAAAACTAGAGGTGTCTAAAAATTTTGCTTGAACCACTGACAAATCACAGAAAGTGAATGACAATAAATGAATGACGGTGTGCTTTTTCTTGCAAAGAATAGGGCTAGATCCCAGGGAGGGAAGAAGAAAAAGGAAAGACAGTGGAAACAACAGAGGCTGCATGTTCAAAGGGTGCAAATAAATGATAAAGGATGGACAGTAACCATTGACCAGAAGACTACAAATGGATTAACAAGATAAAGGAACCAGCAGTTCCTCATGCACAAAATATCCTATCTACTTTTCTTGTACAATTTTTGACATTAAGTCCACTTCAAAACTTTTAAAAGTAAGTAAACCTATGTTAAAATCTTTCATGTAGTGCAAAACTCTTTTCATTCTTTCACTTTAGTGGCACTGCATCATGGTCAGCTCTTTATTATAGGCATTAAATAGATACGATGTGTATATTACACAAAGTGGAACACAGTCCACGCCCTGGAATGCCTCATCAGCACAATTCATGTTCAGCTTCATTAACTGCTTGGACAGATAATCCTGGCTACCCTGAAGAAGCCAAAATTATGCTCCTCAGCATCATTTAAAACAGAGAGATTATGACAAGTGTTGCCTTTTAACCTGTACATTTGTAATTTTTTGGGTTGTGACTAGGAGTATTCAAGAAGAATGTTCTGAGTTAGTTCAGCTAAAATATAAGAAGTTCCATTATGATAAACACATGGCTACTGTGTTTGTTGTTCTATCACCTGTAAGTTGTCAATTCAAACATAACAGAAAGACTTCCTCTTAAGTATCAAAATATCTTTAAAACTAGTCTGAGTTCTTTTACAGACAAATTGTATAAAATAAAATTTCTTAGATTTACAGAGTGAGGCAGATATGTATCCCCAATAGAAAACATCTGGGTAACAGCTGTTGCTATGAATGACTTGCAGAACAAATTTTTTCACTATTTCTTTAAATAATGGAAAAATTCAGAAGGTGTACAAGGAGATCTAGGGGGAAAAAAAAGGCCAGAGCAAGAGAAAACAGCAGGAAATGTCTTCATTCCCTGTTTTCTTTATTATTTTTTGAGTTACTACAAATATAGTGCTGCTGAGAAAGTATTTTTTTCTAATTAGAGATGAGCTAGCAGAGTGAATCAATAGCAGATGTTGCAGTCAGTCTTATGTTGTCAGCCCAGGCGGTGAACCGGAGAAAAAAAATAAAAGATCCTGGAAAGTGTCTTCTCTGCTTTTCTTTTTTTAATTTCTGAACACCATTTCTGTAGGAAAAAAATGCAGTACTAGGGTTCAACATTAAGCTTGTCTTACCAGTGTGGATCTAAGGCTGAAGACAAATTGAGCATTAAGCCTTTTCAGAGTATTAGGTCTTCAGCTTAGAGTTTGACTTGTAGGGAATCCATTTTATCAATAGATTCCTGAAGGCTAATAGTCCCAGATGGAGCTTGGGATTTCTACAACATATAATGCAGACTAGAAGATTCATAGAATTAATTTTTCCCTCATTCCCCTTCCCCAGCTTGTTTTGCAATTCTTGGAACCCTGCAGAAGTAGAACTCGAAAGCAGACTGTATGACTAGATTAATCTAAGAATGAGAGACCTCACACATGAAGAGAAAGGAACAGATTATATACTTAAAACCTCACAACTTCACAGATCCTGCATGAATAATAAGCATAAGCATAATAAGCATAAATAATGTTTAAATATGGCAGCTTCCTACCAGTTTTATTTTTAGTATCATGGCAATGTTTTAAAAGAGTGAAAGGCAATCTAACAATTAGATGTGCTACAAAAAATGACATACTTCTTTTAGTACTGTGAATGCTGTCCTAGTATAAAACCCAATAGAACATCAAACTCTCCAAAACCTGAAAGAAGTTGGCTATCTTCAATACCTGAGGAAAACCTTCATAAAAAGTTAAGTAAAATATAGTAGCAGTTACATTTTACCAAATCCTATTTTCTGAATGAAAATGTTGAATCTCTCACAATCATGCAAACTAGGAGAGTGGAGAGGCTTTTTTACAAGACCGTTACAAACAAACAGACCAACAAACCAACATTTCCTCTAATTTTTTCTCTAATATGAACTGTGTTTGCTCCACTTCATATGGAAGTGGATACATAATCAGATCTGTGATCTTCTTCTTGTCTAACAACACAAGCTGAAGGTGGCCTTTGGTTTCCTCTCCACCCAGCCAAGCTTAATACACTATTAGAACTAGAAGCATGAAACTAGGCCCACTAGGACCTTCCAGAGTAACACAAAACTTTTCCAAATAACTTGCAGGACTCAAGAAGGGATTCACAGGAAGACAAAAGCCTTCCTTATAAGTGGTCAGTAGCCACTTTCTCTACTAGATTCACACTAATCATTTAATAAGAAGCCCTGATTATCAGATGTGCCTCTTACCTTCTATAGGTTTGTTAATGTCACAGTATTTAAAGGTCAATCAGTCATCTAGAATGCACCATGATACACAGGGACAAGGCTGCAAAGTGTCTCTTTGGAAGGTATGCACTCCTTTGTTCACAGAAATTACATGTAAGAGCTGCCAACTTCTAAAGTACAAAACATTTTCCAGCCAATTTAATCATAGGATATTATTCATTTGCTCAACAGCAAATGAATAAGAATATTACAGCATGAAAAAGAATATTACTTTCAAAAGATGTATAATAAAATATGGAACCATGACAAAAAAACTTGAAATATCCAGCTTGTTGGAGGGACTAGCAATAATGTAAAAGTAGCCACACCGAATGTGCAGAACATGTGCATCCCAAGTGATGTTTGTCTACAAATAGAGTTTTGCAGTCTCAATCCATGTTGGGGCAATACTCAAGCACACATCACTTGTCAGGTTCTTCCTGCTTCATTCCCTTGTGCTGAAAGGAGGCCTACACGCAAGGGCTGGC